>OY978222.1:12307046-12455909 GCA_963854785.1 Vaccinium vitis-idaea | reverse complement strand
CTTGTAAAATATTTTATATGATTAATAAAGTTTGAATCAAAATTCAAACATGAAAAAAGAAAAAAAAAAATTACAAATTATTTTTATAAAAAAAATGATAGAAATTCAAATTATAGGAATTATATTCTTTTATTAAATTATATTATAGAAATTATTAGATGTTAAATTATAG
The DNA here is from genome assembly GCA_963854785.1 of Vaccinium vitis-idaea. Lineage (NCBI taxonomy): Eukaryota > Viridiplantae > Streptophyta > Magnoliopsida > Ericales > Ericaceae > Vaccinium > Vaccinium vitis-idaea. The sequence goes on along the minus strand of OY978222.1, from coordinate 12,455,737 downwards.
AAATTATATAAATTATAGAATTATTTTTATTAAATTTGGTTATAGAAAATTATAAATTATACAAATTAAATTTGATTCTTTTCACTGTCTCACTTTCACAGACACACAATAATGGGCCTTCACTTTCCGGACCAAATTTCGACGATCGGAACCGTTAGATGTGTTTAAAAAGTGTTTTTAAGGTCCTATTAAAGGATTTGGCAAAAAATACTACCCGGAAGGGCTTGATTGGAGCATTTTTTCATAAAATCGCTATATGAAAAATTGCTTCGATCAAGCCCTTCTGGGTATTTTTATTTTGCCAAATCCTTCCATAGGACCTTAAAAACACGTTTTAAACACATCTACCGGTTCAGATTTTCAAGAAATATATTAGATGGCCTTTAGTTGGTGCATTATAGTGTTCAAAATGCCACAGGAAGCATTGAATGTGTTCCGATCGTGTGGTTACCGACATCGAATGATCATCAATTTCGGGGAGAATGATAGAATTGATAAGATGTTAAATCGTATCGGTTTAGATCAAACATTCAAGAAAACGAATTAGTATCCACCATTCAATGTTATACATTGAACATACTTAGTTATGAACCAATATATACTGCTATAGTCTAATGTACGTTAGCCACACGATCTCAACACAATTTCAACGATCAACACCGACTATTTTGTTTTGCTTGGCGTTTTAACGAGCCTCACCAAAATTTGGACCAATTGGATTTTTAAAAACCCTTCATCGGGAGATTCCAGACGTGAGAATCATTAGTAGGAAAATATTTGTTAACTCTGATCGAGCATACAGAGATCATAAGTATACTTAATTTTTGACATGAATAATATATTTTATCCTACAAAAAATATAGACGGTTCCGATTTTAAATATTAGTCTCGAAAGGCCCTCGAATAATGTATCGTATCTTTACGAGGATTTTCCATACATGTTAATGCAATGCACTGCACACACACAATCACACACACCATTTTTGGGTCCAAAATGGACTGAATTTTTTTTTTCCCGCTACAAATTCCCCCCAAAACCAGACCCTAACTCTCTCTCTCTAGTCCAGCAATAGCAACTCAAAGGGGATCTGGGTTTCTAGTCCTCTTCTCCAGCCACTCAAAAGACGAACTGTGATCTGAAAATTTTGTTCATTCTCGTATGCGAAGGACTCTACACCACACTGAATCGAGGTTCATCTCAACTGCTGTTGGAGATCAGACCGAAGGTTCAAATGGGTTTGGAGCTCTTCCTAATCAAGTTGGAATCCCAGCTGGACCAAATACCAGACGAGTCAACAACCGGGTCTCCTTCTGTTCAGATCTGGAACGAGTAAAGGAAGAAGAAACCGTGAGGTTTCTGTTGCAACCCAAGGGGTGTGACCTTGGTTTTCTGCTACTTCGGAGGACTAAGGGAATACGGGCTCTTCTGCAGGCTTCGAAGGAGAGGTAGCGGCAGTGGTCTCCCTCCGGTGGGTGGATTACAGCCTCTCGGTGTATACTAAAAGGGGATCTGGGCCTGTTTGAGATCCAGATTTCACTGGAGGTACTTATCTGTTTTAATTTGTTTCAAATCCAGTTTATAATTGATTGATAGCTTTTCTGAGCCCATGGTTGATCTGTGTACACCTTATTACCCAGTAGGATTATTTCTAACATAAATCGTATTAAAAACTCCAATTGTTTGTGGAATCATCAGATTACACAGATGGTTGCTGGTTAGACGCTCATACACACATCTATGTGGAAATGTGTTACTGTACATGGTATGTACGGGGATGTATCAGTTGCACACTGCATAACCAATATTAGTTCCTTGGAAAAATTAAGTAGAAGTTATCGAAAAATACTTAGGCTAGCCTTTGGATTCTACTAAGCAAATTATGGATAAAGTGGATTCTGGACTCTGGTCCACTGTAGGCTTCACAAGAGATGCTTAGCAGAAACTTTGATTCTTTGATGCTCTAGTTGTTTGATTCATTACACAATGGTATGTTTCTCGATCAGTTTTCGGAGGACATAAACGTTGTGGGCGGCTCCCAATTCTGAATGGGCAGAAGCAATTATTGTTTCAAACCACCCACCAAGTGTTCGACTAAATCACCAAGTGAGTATTTGCCTTCAGGTTTTGGATTGAGGAAAATATTAAGAAGGGCAAAGCTCCTGCAGGTAATATTTCTAATATAAATCGTGCCGGGATTTGATGCTAGAAAATTTAGGATTATTGGGGCATTTGTTGAAGTATTGGTACGCAAATTCGTTGGTGGTTTGGTTGCAGTTTTCCAAGAATTTGTGTTTAGTTATGTGCCGTATTTGTTATTCAAGATCCACTAATGTAGGTCTCTCATGTGTTACCAAGATTTCCTTAAGAAGTTTTGATATATTTGTTTGTTATGTTTATGAGAAGATTAAAAAAAAAAAAGAAAGAATAAACAATGAGTTCCTCATTAAGTTATGATTTCATTCATCTAGCAGAATATGCGTAGTGTCGAGTTTTTTTTTTTTTTTTTTCTTTCGGTTCGTCGGAATTTGTAGTGTCGAGTTTGTACCTCATTTATGAAGACACATTCCCAAGTCCATCATTGCATTTTGGTAAGGGGAAGATAATGTTAAATGTTTGATGCTAATTTAGGTGTTCGTAAAAGTTAGGTTATGTGCTAACTGTAATTTAGGTTATATGCTAACTCTTGTTCTTGTCATTCTGCATTTAGCCCTCTTTTAAAGTAACTCGCCAAATCAGATTAATATGTGGTAATGCTATAATATCCAGGTTAACCTGACCTTGTGAGAAGGATGGGATTTGCAAACCATCTATCGAAGTGATTATGGCTAAAGTGTTCAAGTGAAATCAGTGCAAGTTTTTCCTTTCCCCCCTATTTTTTCCATATATCGAAGTAATAACTCATGTTGCTGCAGCAGCTGTTGTGTCACTTTGGAGTTGATTGAGTTTGTTTTGAATGTTAGTATGTTACATTGTAACTTGTAAGCTATTGTTATTAGATATATATAAAAAAAATTCCCGACAACTCGGCTAGATTAAACGGAATTCGGAAAAAAAAATCGACGAAAATCGGAGATGTGCCGGCACGAGCACGGCACGGCACGGCACGATTACAAAATGGCACGGCACGACGCGGCACGATTATATAAACGGGCCGGCACGGCACGGCACGATTAAGAAAAGGCACGGCACGGCACGGCACGGTTTAGTAAACGGGCCGGCACGGCACGGCACGAAGCACGGTTGGCACGAAACTAAATGGGCCATGCCGGCACGGCACGGCCCGTTTGACACCTCTACGTACTGGTGTCATTTTCATTCGCTATAAATGAAGTAATAGTAGTTCTCAAGTCTCAACCAAGTCAACTTATTAAAATGCAATTGACAACCATACAGTAGTAACATCATATATAACGCATATAAGAGCATCTCATCAAGCGAGACAAATCCCCCCGAGGGATACTTTGTTGAGTCAAAGGCAAAAAACTACCCCCAATCAGCCTCAACAAATAGGAGGACAATTTGTAAAAGTTATAATTTTGCTACAGTGCATCAACACTTCTAGCAAGGCACTGTTCATGAGTTATCCGTAATTTTAATATTTTCCTACTTTTGGGTCCCAAATTTCACTATTTTTACTTCTAAGTTGGATAGCCCTGTATTGATATTGTATATATTTTGAAAATACTCCTTCCAATATCTGATTGAGCTCATGTTTTACATGAACGTTTAAAATACTAAATAAACATACCCTTGCAAAAATCAGCTCAATTGGATATCAGTAACCGATAGGGGCATTTTATAGATTTTTATCTTATATACCACACATATTTTTGCCAAAAAAAAAAAATGTTTTCGACATTTGTAGTTATTTTAAAAAGTAGAAAAGAAAAAACAGAAAAAAATAGTTTAATCCAGTAAAGTTATAATAGAGAGTCTGATTCTGTATGATTTTGGAAAAATCACTAGCTAAAGTATAAAAGGTGTTTTTGAGGTTAAATTTGGTCCAAATTTTGTTGAGGCTGATGAGGGTGCCCTAAGTACTTTTTTTTTTTTTATAACCGGATGTCCGGGTCAGCTTGTTTACAGCTCAACTAATTCTAGGACCCTGGAGATAACGACCGGGCATAACCTCCAGTGGCCGCAAGAGTTTGCTGGGAAGGAGAATCGAACCTAAGACTTAAGTAAGAGCAAACCTCCAAGTTTCTAGGCAAGATCACTTTATGGTAATAATGTAGAAATTATGCAAGGAATTATATAAATTAATACTAATACTCTCTCCGTTCCTTTTTAAGGGTGTAGTTTCGTAATTCTAGCTTATTAAGAGAGTATCATCATTACATCTTTCACATCAACTTTTGTAATCACTTTCCACTATTATCCTTAATGGAGACATAATATCATTAAACTTTACCCACTAGTTTTTAAAAAAGGAATCTACGTTTAACAGCAAAATAGGAAATGTTACAAGTTTTAAGCACTAACTTTTCAATATTACATTTATTTAGGAACACCCTAAAATAGAATATAATACTCTTTTTAAGAAACAGAGGGATTAGAAGACTTAACAACGTAGAAAGAGAAGTAAATGGAGGTAAACGGAAGAGTAATATATGTCCTTTTCTTTTTGGGAAAGGTAGAACTTCACGGATAGATAAAAGAGTTCTCATAAAAGATGGAGTAATTATTATAGCCCCCACAATTACCAAAAAATAATACAAACAAATTACATCAAGCAAAAAAAAAAAATGGAAAATACAATAAAAGTGCTTCAGGCCTGTATCTCGTTTTTAGCTAAGGCCTCCTTTGGGTAAAAAACCGGTTTTTAGTTTTTTGGTTTTTTCATTTGTACTTATTCAAATTTTTTTTGCATTCGTTAGTTTTGCATAAAGATTTTGTGGTTTCTGGATTCCTCTCGACAAAACGAATCTAACAAGCATAAATTTATAGTCAAACCAAATATTTTTTTGAATAAAGCCAAAATAGGTGGATTATTGGCCAATAATCCACCTATTTTGGCTTTATTCAAAAAAATTTGGATTATTGGCGGGTTAAAAGTTGTATGCATTGTCTTCACATACATCAACTTTTAACTCTTTTCGGAAAACGATTTACACTAAAAGTCGGCTAAAAATTATCTAGCTAAAAACAGAAACTAGACCTTGGGGCTTGTTCGGTTTGAGTCTCAAGACCCAATTTTTAAACTATTACTCAATCATTATTCTTATTTATTTTTATCATTACCTATATTTTTAATTATTATTCTCATTTCTCTCTTTAATCATTACCATTAATTTCTAATTATTATTTTCATTTTTTCTCTCTACTTAAAATTCAAAATCCAAATCTCAAACCCAAACCGAACAAGGTGTCACTCTTGTTGGAGATGAGTAGTTTCTAGGACCACCTTTTTCGGTTTTTTTTTTTAATTCTTAATTTGATTAATAGGATCATCTTGTCACTTTCAACTTTTCAGATACGATCATAACGCTACGCTAACGCCGAGTGTCTCGTGAGATTCACGAGTTTCAAACCATAGCCTGAGAATGTGGAACAGTTGCATGTCTTTACATCTTTCCAGAGAGGGATCAGCTCCCCTCTGTACCTTATGCACCAAACTCCTCCGAATTCAATTTTTCGAACACCATTATGAGCTCGGAATGATAATCTGAACCGTTCATTGTTGTTTGCTAGGAACTATTTGTGAAAAAAATCAGCTTAATAGATTATCAAATAAATGCACGAACAATTTGCATAAAATACGCTTCACATAATTTTAAACTTAAACTGTACATTTTTTCCAATTTCCCATGTATTTGTTGATGTGCAGCCCATGCACAGCAGGTGTGCTATGCACCATCCAGGCTGTCCGTTGCTCGGATGGACGGCCTAAATTTCATCTTGCACGCACGACAAAAAACGGTTCGGATGTAAAGATGCTGAGGTGGAATCTGGACCACCCATCCGAGCAACAGAAGGTCCAGATGGTGAGCAACAGCAACCCCAATTCTTGTTTTAGCAATAAAGCTCATTTTTTAAAAAAAATGTTTTTATCAGAGAGAAATACGGGATGAACAATTTAGATCATTGTTGTGGACCCGGATCCATAATGGGGCAAAAAAATTACAGTTTTGAGGGATTTCGTGGGCAAGTGGTCCAACGGTGAGCTAATCCCTTCCCGGACATGGTTTTTTTTTTTTTCTTTTCCTCTCTCTCTTTTTTGAGAACCTTTCCGGAGAGGGTTGTAGATTTGTAAGCTGTGTTTGGATGACGGAATCTTGAGTAGGAATAGGAATATAATTACTAAGAATCAAATTCTAGAGAATTTTCTTGGGTAAGAATAGGAATATTACTACTGGGAATCGAATTCCTAGGAATTTGTAGCTGGAGTAATAACATTTTGGTGTTGGATTAATTAAGTAATCTTACGCGGGAAACAATTATTTTGGAAATTTATTAAAGTCAACATTTCCTTTTCTTAATGAATGAGTCAGGAATCTGAGATTCCCATGGAGTAAGAGAGGGATCAGATTCCCACTCAATCTAGGAATGTGATTCACATTCCTATTCTTGTCTCTGCCAAACGTTAGAATAAAAAAAGCCTGACATCACATTCCTGTTCCTGTCTGTTCCAAACGTTGGAATTATGGGTAGAAGGAATCACATTCTCATTCCCCTTTAAGATTACTGACATCCAAACACAGCCGTAGATGATAACACTTTATAAAAATGTACACACAATTTCAAATACACCTTTCAAACTCACTATCCAATAATGTGATGTCCCACAATTATATTGAGAGTCCGAGTCTTTCATTTTGTAGCTCTAGACGTCTAAATCATTCAAGCAAAAAATCGCTAACTTTAGCTCACGTGCAGAGTCGGCCTAATGGTAAGCCCAACAAGTCTCTAGGCTGGGGCAACCAAAAAATAAAGAATTCCAAGTTACATATAAGTATTATTAAGTTTCCATAAATGACACAACGTGTTGGAATTGGGGGGCCTATAGGCCCATCTGGCCATCCATCTTGGTAATGAATGCTCGAATTTTAATCTAAGCAATGGACGGCTCGGATCATTTGGAGTTTGGATTAAATCCGAGTCGTCGGTGCTGAGATGGATAGCCGGATGAACTCATCACACCCCTATAGTGAACCCCTCACTATAGGACCTTCAGTTCCCAAAGTGTTAGCATGGTCCCGTAGTACCAGGCTACGACCAAGAATGCGGGTGTCAATCCACAGGCTCCCGATTGAGTCTCTTTAAGAGCTGTCCCTTTTTTTTTTTTTCTCTATTTCTATAATTTAGAGCATGTCCAGCCCTTACCCAAATTTTTACTCAAATTTGAGTAAAAACTTGATTTGGTATGGAGAGCTCCAGTCATGCACCCAATTTTTACCCAAATCCAGGTCATTCACCACCATCACAGCCAATCACCACCCATCACAGCTGCCGTCCACCACCATACCATGTCGCCTCCGTCACCAAGGTCGCTGTTGTCGACCTCAGAGCACCTCAAGTCCCTCCCTCCCACCTCCACCACGGTCTCTCTCTCTCTCTCAAACCCTAGATCTGGATTTTACACCCATCTCCACCAGCGTCGACCAGCAGCGGCAACAACACGAGGTTGACCCTAGATCTGAAATCAGAACCAGAGTACGTCGACCTCCACCAGCGTCGACCCACCACGACGACGACGACAACGACTACCACTACCAGCGTCGGCCACCATCAGTCGCCGATCAACACCGCCGTCGCCCAAAAACCAGCACCACCGTTGCCCAAAAACTAGCACCACCGTCTACATTTCTATTATGACTCTCTTTTTTCCTCTCAATTCACAATTACGAAGACCACACTACTCAATCTCTTTGTTTGCAATTTTGCATTTAAAAGCACAACAGATTAATAATGTAAAAGTAATGCTTTTCTACTTTGAATTTAAAAAAAAAAAATCCCAATGGTGGAAAATTTTAAAAATGAGCGAGCTAACATGGTTTAATATAATGTTTTCCACACAAATTATAATTAAAATATGAAGCCAATTTTTCCTATTTTCTTTAAAACAAGCTCTTACAATCATATCTCGATTTTTTTGAATCGAATCGTGCTCATCATAAAACACTATAACAAGTGTTACATTTTGTTTGTGATTTTTTTGATGTTGTTCACGGTAAAGTACAATGTCACCTTGATTTTTTTCTTCCTGACTTGTGTGTTATTTTATTTTTTTGATTTAATGGTAAGTGGGCAACCAAGATTGGGGTCGGGGTTGGGCAACCCATACGTCAGGACCGATCCTAATCACGTGTACTTATTTTTTATAGCAATGATATTTATTTTGGGTGCCACTTTCGATTGGAAATTCTAGTTCCGTCACTAAACACCAGCACAATCTCTCCACCTCCATAGCTACAATCACCACCTCCGCACCACCACCAACACCAACCGTCGTCATCTTTCCACTACGGTCATCACTAGTACAACCACCACATCACCATTCTCTCTCCACCCCACCACCACATGCAGCCACCACCAAGGATGGAGCCAAGGGGTGGCTAGTAGGGGCTATCGCTCCCGCTACATTTTGAGAAAACTCTATTATTACATTGAAAAAATATATATTTCATCAAGTTATATAGTCTCGCCCCTCCTTCATAGATATAGCTCGCTTCATTTACGCAAAAATCCTTATTCTGCCGCTGGCCACCACCACCTCCACCTCCACTCTGCCATCGTACCACAACTACAAACCCAAAACTGTCGAAAACTAAAAGGAAACAACTGCAAGGGATGTAATTGAAACTTATTTATACTGCAATCAAATTATTTGTTTTTATTCAGCTCTTTAATTTTTTCATCATACAATTATTCACGTTATAAAATTTTAGTAGCATTTTACTTTCAGTACTAAAGTTTCAACTTTCAACTTTCAATGTCTAGCTGTAATTATTAAGTTGAATTCTGAGGCTCCTGTAAGAGCCCATATAGAGTCGTAGGCAAATCGTTGCAAGAAAACACTAAACCAATCCCTACTGTTTTAATTGACTCGTTCCACCAATATTTTTGTACTAGGTTGCCAAACATTATATAAGGCACGCCACTGGTATGGTTTTCTTCTTCTAAAGAATAACGATATTACGATAAGAACACGTACGCCATTTATACATTTAAGGATTAACTTTAAAGTAGAGATGACAATTCTGACTTCTGACCGATCCGATTTGTTTCTGGCCCCGTTCGAATAGGAATTTCGGAAATTTTGGGATCGGATCGGATTTGGAGGGGAAAAAAATCGGGGATCAGATTGGAGGTGGTTCTACATACCCCGAACCGTTCCCAGCCCCGGTTTTAATTACATATCTAAGATGATATTCACATTTAGACCCCTAGAATTATTATTAATTACTAGGGTTTCTCCACTATATATATTAGTTTATACATATATAATAATCAGGGCCGGGCTGGCCTTGAGATTTTAGAGGCTTAAAACGAAATTAAAAAATGGGCCCTAGGTTTTTGTAAAAAAAAATAAAAATAATACAGGTGTGTGTATAGAGTAAAAAGATTAAACATGATATTTTAGTTTCGTAATTTAACTAAAATATATTTTAAATTTTTTAATTTTTTTATACAATTAGAAAAAAAAACTTAACAAAGTACTGTTCATACTATGTGTTTTCTCTAACTGTATGGGGTTATTCCAATTTGTGAGTGAAAATAAATTACTTTGGTTATTTATTGTCAACATTTATTTATTTGTGAATTTGATTGTAAAATATAAAAATAAGATTAAAATAAACTAGAGAAAATTAAAAAAAAAATCATCAAAATATTTATTGTGTGCAAATGTTTGACTTGAGTAGCCATCTACAACCACAAAAGATAACTTATGTGGTGCAAGAGTTTTGTTTTACCCTAGATTAAATACAAAAAAAAAAGAAGGTAAAACAACAATTGGCCAAAAGGGTCTCCAAGAAGTTGAACCTAGGACAACTAGCGCCAATATACACCAATAAACCACATGAGCCAAATCACATAATAGTTTACATATAATATATATACAAATTCTATGGAAAAAGGCTCCTAATTTTTGGTTAATTTTTTGGGTGTAAAGCGGCCGCACCTCCTGCTTTAGGTCAGGGCCGGTATTGATGGTAATACAAAACACTTCATTCTTCACATTCTCAAGCATACAATATATATCTCTTCACTGAATCAAGCGGCACCTACCTTCACCAGCATTCCACTATCCTTCGTCTTCATTTAAGTTTGGATATTGATTCTAATTTGGCTTATATATAAGTCAATTTAGTTGGTAATTCCATACTTCAAGGTTGGAATCCTTAACTATTATGTAATTTTATTTGGTTGGTTGAGATTTTTGGTGAAAATTTGCAAATTGTTGACATGTTTTTCATTGTTTGGTGGTTTGGATATCAGATATGTTGGTAAGGCCTAAGGGGTACTTCTTTCTGGATTTTTTTATTTTATTTTATTATTTTGGTTTGGTGACTTTCGGATCATGGCAGGGATCCCTGATCCCCGTTAGGGGTGGGAATGGAGGGTGGAGATAATTTTCCATTCGGAAAAAGGGGCAGGGACGTTGGCAGATATGGGATTCGCGAATTGGAGGCGGGGATGGTCAAATCTATCCTTGATCCGCCCCGTTGCCATCCTTACTTTAGGGCATATTTGGTAAGGATTGTAGAAGAGTGGATTGGATTGGTAGTCCCGTGGGCTCTCTCTATATGGGTGTTTGATTTGGTTTTTAGGGAGGATATTCGGATAACCTCTGGACTGTTATAGACCCAAAATGAGGGGTATAGCTAGGAAACCCATGGGTGGTGTTATTGCTAGTCTATTCCAGACCTCTGAGGTGGGAAAAGACCATAATACCCCGACCTTTAATCTTGTTATCATATAAAATTTACCCTTTTGTTAAACAAAAATTGACTAAAACTTCAATTTGAATTTGCATTCTTTTTTACAGGGAAAAAATAGTCCTTTTTTTCTTTTTTTTTTTGTAAACCAATTCATGGATATTTCTACTCTATATTGTTACTATAAATCCATGTTGGTGGTAGGGTTGTCCTCAATATTTGGCGACTAATGCGTGGTGAACTTAAGCTTAACATGTACTATATAGTTGAAGCTGTAGCTGACGCTGTTTTGAGGAGAAGAATTCCGTCTGTTCGGCAGTGAAGGCGCAGAAGTGCAGATCCGGTGGCAATCCTGCAGCGGGCGGTGAAGGCGCATGGGAGGCGGTCCTTCAGCCACCCACCTTCATGAGAGGAGATTGGGTCTAACATCGTTGCTGAGCGACTTTTCTGTTTTGTTTTGTTTTGTTGTTTTTTTGCTTTATTTTTGTTTTGTATTTCAGACTAGTAGTGTCCTTTGTACTGATTTTTATTATGAATATATGTTTGTGTTTGCTCAAAAAAAAATAAAAAAATGTAAGGTATTGTCAAGATTAGGGGTGAAAATCGGTCGGTTCGAGGTGATTTTGCCGGGAACTGATCCCAACCGAAAAAAATAATGGACCGATCGGTTTGGGGTGGTTCGGTTTTTTCGGGTTTTTTGGTTTTTTCGGTCCAGCGTTAAAATTGAGATGGACGGCTGTGATTTGTTATTTTTTGCAGGGGTCAATTTCAGGAAACCGAGATAGGGGTGGTTTTCGGTCCAAATAGGGGTGGTTTCGGGGTAATTCGGTCCAAATCAGGATGATTTTAGGGTATTTCGGTTCGGTTCGGTTCGGTCTGACAAAAATTCCGGAAAACCGAAACCAAACCGAGATGCATTTCGGTTTTTTCGGTTTTTTTTCCAGGCCGGACCAACCGAACACTGAACCGAATTTTCGGTTTTTCGGTCGGTTCGGGTCCCGTCGGTTCGGGTCCTGTCGGTTTTTTTTTCACCCCTAGTCAAGATGGTTTTCAAGTTGTCCAGGGCGAGCAAGGTACCGCTGCATTGAATATGTAGTGGATAGAGCAAAGCTGAATCTTGAGATAATGAATCAACTTGACATGGTATGCCAGCTTTTTTTGGGATGTGCATGCTCTATGATATATGTAGGATGTTATTGGCTGTGTTTGGTTAGATAACTTAGTTTAGTTTTGATGATGTCATCAGGTGTAATGAGTGGATAGAGATAGAGAGAGAAATGAGGAAAATGATGATGTCATCAAAACTAAAACTAAAACTAACTGGGAAACGAACATGGCCATTATTGTTCACTTTAATGATAGTGCGTGGATTCCAAGTTGTCTTTATTTTTTCTATAACAAATGGTGTATGGATATAGTTACTTCTTAAAAATAATTATTGTATTGAAATATACAAAACGTTAAAAAGAAAAGGGAATAAAGTTATTTAGGGGCAAATTTGACATTGTTACTGTATAACCCTGATCCGTTATCCTACTTCGGAGCAAATCATAAATTATCACCAATCAGTTCTCTTAGTCTGGAGCAAATCAAGCAAAGGGGTGTTATTTTGTTTTTCACTACCAATCCTAATATCAATCCTCTGTATTTCATATGCTTATCCCCTAAAAACTACGACCCGTTGTCAAACATGGCCTTTAAAGTAAAGTTCAAAATTGGGCGGCTCCAGAATTTTCGTTTAGAGGTGATGAAAACATAAAGAAATTTTTCGTATGCGAAGCTCCTTATAAAATGAATATATTTTTGTTAGTTGAAAATTTATTGGGCCTAGTTTATTTTGTTTTGTGGAGTATATTATCTACTTACTCATAAATTTCAGTGAATTTCATATACTTTGTCCATACATAAATAATTCATGCCGACAATTTTAAAGAAAAATAAAATTATACTTAAAGGCACATTTGACAAAAGTTGTAGGGGAGGGTATCAATTAACGAGTAATCCTAGGGAATTTATTTTTTTTTTGGTAAATTAACTTTCATTGAAAGAAAAAACCGAGACAAGGATTAAAGGGGCATCTGAAAACATACATCAAAAACAAGGTAGAGGCCAAGCCCTCAAGGATAACAGATCCTATAGCACAAGCAAGGCAAAAACCTAAACAACAATAGAGGCACCTAGAATAAATCCAAACCAACTAAGAGCGGGGAAAAACAACAGGAGGGATGTTCTAACTAAGACATAAAAGCCTATTATCATCTGATTGTTTGATACCTCGCCAAGAACATATGCAAGCACGCAATTCAGAGTCAATCTTGGTAGTAAGATCCAAGACAATAAGAGGTTTCTGCTGGAAAACCCTCCTATTCCTCTCGCCAAGGGCGGAGCCACCCTATGTATGGGGTGGGCTTTAGCCTAGGTAAAGTAAAAAAAAACAAAAATTTTACATGTAAATTTTTTGTCCAAAAAAAATTAATATGGGTTAGCCCATATAATTTTTTTTTATACGAATTAGCCCAGGGTAGATTAGATTTCTGGCTCCGCCATTGCCTCTCGCACCAAATATTGTAGGTAACACCAGCTATGGACAGTTTAAAAAGCAGATCTCGAAAAACCTTCCCTTTCCTGTGATGTAGGCCTGTCAACGGATCAGATTTGATCCAGATCCGATCCGAAAAATCCGGATCCGAATTCGGTATTTCAGATCCGATAATCCGATAAACCGGAACCGAAAATTCTAATAAAATTCGGATCGGATCCGGATCGGATCCAAGCTTATCGGATCCGGATCAAATTCGACCCGTAAGCAAGCAAACTGGAAAAGCCACAAGCAAAAGCTAGCTGGAAAGGATAAGAAAATTAAATTACCGGATCGGATTCGGATTAACGTTATCGGATTTATGAATATCGGATCCGGATTCGGATCCCAGCTTATCGGATTCGGATCCTCTCGGATCCGGATCGGATTCGACCCGATGACAGACCTACTGTGATGCAAGGCCCACACAATCTCAGCCATCAAGCTTGCAGTTAGAAACCTAGGGATTGTTATAACCCTGGTTTATTTAGATTTGGAGGGAGGGTTAGCAATCCATCCGGATTAGTATAGACCCAAAATGGGGGTTATAGGAACCCCATTGGGGGTAGTTACTCCTAGTCCAGTTTCGGAGGTTATGTGTGTGAAAGTCCTGTTATGCCCCTAGATACTTTGCTACATTTCATTAATGTCATGTTTCTCTAGTTAATTTTTCATTTTTTTTTTGTTGAATTTTTTTAGGTTAAAGAACTTACTATATTTTTTATACGAATTATTTCATGAAAAAAAATCTAAAATAATATTAAATTATTCAGCATATGATGCCTATCTTCTTTTGTGTGTGTGTGCCGCGCATAACAACATACTATCATACGTTTATGCAATTTTTTTGGATGCTATATTTTATTAGCACTGTTATGTGCTTGTTTTGTGAAAAAAATGAAATGTACAGCTTAAAAACAATCTATTTTTGTAGTTGAATGAAGTTTGTTACTAAATTCAATCAAGGGCAACTTTGACATTTGGGCACATAACCCCCACCAATATAACAAGAAATTAAACAAGTTATTATCAATCCTGTCCTAGTCCAAAAGGACCAAAACAAATCAAATATGATGGGACTACTGACTTTTTCATTTTGAGTACCTCTTCACTATCAATTTCAACCTCAATCTTCTCACTGCAAATATCCTAAAAAATTACAATCGATATCAGACGAGCGCTTGTAGTGCATGTTTTGAGTTCATAAAAACCTCCTCAAACATGAAATTAGGGATCTTATAGGACAGTGCCGCACTATAATGCGTCTATTATCGAGATAAAGTCCGAGCTGTTAATTACTGAAATCAACTGCTTGAATGTCGCAATACAAAATTGTAATACGGCATGGCACTCAAACACTAATGCCGCCGCCTGTGATTTCAAATCTTCTTCCAGCCAAACGTTTTTACTTGGGCACTGCGAGTCAAGTTGCCAACGTAACTTTCCTATATAATGGGGCCAGGGCCCAGGGGATTCCAAACACTTCAATACGTACAGGCAAAAATTTATGGAGTGGGGGTCCAGTTTTGGTGAAGAGTTGCCCTCTTATCTTTTGGATGGGAAAATCATGGGATGCAATTCAGAATCAATAATGCTATGGTACACCAAAAATGCACACCAAATGCACACCAGGGTGATGTAGCGGATGAAGAGCCACTTATCTTTTTGTGCGGACTCTACGTTGGACTTCTCCCCATCCGCCACATCACCTGGTGTGCATTTGGTGTGCATGTTTGGTGTACCCATAGCATTATTGTTGTCCGTAGTTGATAAGGGTACAACTAGTGAATGATACTTCTACCAGCTTATAGAAGGTGCTTATCAAACACATGTTACATATCTGTTGTCAGATTTTCCACTTTTCATTTGGTCCAATCACGGGCGGACCTAAGGGGTGCGAGCGGTCCAAGCTCTTACACATCCCTCAATTATTTCAAATTTTCTACTCCTCTTGTTTTTTAAAAAGAGTAGTGAATTCCATTTTGGGCTATTTTTAAATAAGTTTGATGTTGAAAAATTAGTAGACAAAAGTTGATACATTTCCTATTTTGCCCTTAAAAGTAGATTCATTTTTGAAAAGTTAAGTGTGTAAAGTTTAATAATAATGTCTCCATCAATGGCAATAGTGAAAAATGAATGTAAAAGTTGATGTAAAATGTGTAATGATGATGCTTTTTTGATAAATTAGAATTACGAAGCTACACACTAAAAAAGGAACGGAGGGAGTATTATATTTCAGGTTTTGTTTGTGAAAATTATTAAGAAAGGTCCTCTCAAAATTGTATTATTAATATATAAGGATAATATTTTACTGTTAATTTATGAATACATGATTTGGTCCCCCGTAATAGAATCATGCGTTCGACACTAGCCCAATGATTGTGCAACAATGCTCTTTTAGAGTGACGTCTAAAGTTCGACTCCTATAGACAGGAGATGCACTTGTAAGTTTTTTCACATTTCATTTCATTTGGCTCAATGGTTTTCATTTTCGAAAACCACGAAAATGAATATCTATTTCCATTCTATTTCCTTTCCCCCAACAAATCCCAGATCCAAATATAGTTTATTCCTCAAAAGAGACTATTAGATCTCAGTCACGTCTCAATAGTGCCGTGTTCATGTGTTTTAGTAGAACAAGTTAATGAAAAGAAAAAATGGGTCCAATTAGCTGGCAAATAAAAATTGGAAATGATTTCATATCACATCCATCAGCATTCCAAAAGCTTAAACCTAAAATCAGCTGACTTCCACTCCAATAAGGTCAACAATGAAATCATGAAAACAAACTCCCACGTTGGCAGTTCTTACCAATAGACCATTACCTAACAATGGGTCTTACCAGCAGAAAAAACAAAAACACTACAACAGGTTAATAAGGAATCCAATGAGCTATTGGTGCAACATTAGAACCAGAGTGTAAAGTAAGAAGAATGCCCAGAAACTGGTGGCCGAGATGGGGTCACGGACATGGAGTCTGAATTTTGCCAATTTATCAACACCAGTGGCAGAATTTGGCTCTTGTTCGCAACTCCCTACATCGTAAACGTGTAACCTGGGAGAGTTAATCTTTTGGCATCAAAATATGACGAACTTGACCTAAAATTTGGAGACAAAGGGCTCCAGATTTCTTCACTTCATGGACAAGTTGCACTAGGGCATGAGTTTGCGAATGATATTGTTCTCAACCTGAAAACAAAATAAGGAAAGAATGGGGAACAATTATGGATCTACAGAAAAGTTAAGTGCATGAAATTTTTTTTCTCAAGAAAATATAAAAGGAAAAATGAGTATTGTTGAGGACATGAAGCAATTTTTATAGAAAAAGGTCATATGGTGGGTATGACAGAATAATAAAATGCGATCTGTTTTGTGACCATTAGGAGGGTTTTTTTTTTCTTTCTGGGTAGCATAAACACGTGGTTCAGAAACCTGTTAGAATCCCATGGAGGATCATAAAACAGTCAGGGATACGGCAGCAGAACGAAGCTTCACACCATCATCCTCCCATTTTGACTGGGGGCCAGTTGCTCCAGCTATAAATACCTATCAGATATAGGATACAGAATTTAGCACACAAGTGCATGTCTATATAATAAGAAGAAGAATCTATCAATATATCTGACATGGAAAAATAGGATCCTGAAAAATTTGAGTCAGCTAATTTGACAAGGACCAATCTATAGGGCAGACAAAAGAGTCGAGCAAGCTGGGCAGTAAATTGTTGAAGTTCAGTTTGAAAACTCAATGAGTTTGAAATACATTTTCGCTTGACTTGTTTATCGTGCGAGCCAATCTCAAACGAGCTCTACATTAGACAATCTCGAGTAGCTTGAATTTGTCAAATGGTATACACTTATCGACCCATGTAATAGCTTGTTCAAACTTAGTTGTTTATGTAACAAACTTATCTCAAACAAGTTGTTAATGAGCCGAACACAAGCCCTAACTTGAGTAGCTTAATTTGTTTATCAACCCTATATAAGACCATGGGCCCATCGGATTGGAATGAAATTCAAGGACTACATATTTTGTTTTTGGTTAAAACTACTGCAGTCAAGAGTAAATATGCATCGGATATTATACCCTACAACATGGGATATGGGGGTATGATATTATTAATCTCCACTATTTATCCTATGGATCAATTTGGAAAGCAAAGTCTCACATGGTCTAGGAACAAAGTAATAGTAGAAGAACCCTTCTACCTGTACAGATGGCAATGAACCGACCATGTACCGATGGGCTTCGGGGACCCACTTTTGGGTCCCACACGGCCGATCCGAGCCGTTCATTCATCTCAAAATCAAATTCCGAGGGGCCCACGCGGAGATCAAGTCGATCGGACGTCCCTAAGTGCTCGATCCAAAATCACCCCATTTCGTTCACTTAGGGATCGAGCACTTAGGGACGTCCGATCGACTTGATCTCCACGTGGGCCCCTTGGAATTTGATTTTGAGATGAATGAACGGCTCGGATCGGCCGTGTGGGACCCAAAAGTGGGTCCTTGAAGCCCATCGGTACATGGTCGGTTCATCCCATCTGTTCCCGTGGGATTTCAGATAGTAGAAAGTATACAAGTGTGAGGGCGCCCTAACTTAAATAGCTAGCTTTTGGGATTAAGTTCTATCAAAGATCGTGTAAATAGTTTCAAAGATAGGTCCCAGGGATGGGTAGGATGCGTGGCTTTGACGTGCTCGTGGCAGGTACTATTAAGTGAGCACGCTGTGAGGGACGGAGGGTGTAAAGCAAAGCCCAGCATCGCCGGCCTATCAACATAAAATGAAGTACATAAGCGTGAGGGCACCCTCCCTTCAATAGCAAGGGGCAAGTTCCACCGAAGACCATGTAACATTCTTATCCAATGATATTATATATCCTTTTAATAATAAGACCGTCAAATAGATCTAGTGGCAGCTCCAGGAGCGGGGTAGCCATCAAGAATATAAAACCTATGCACAATACAACAATATGAAAATGAGCAAAAAGCATAGCAATTGTTGAAGCATCAAACTCAAAACCAATTGACTATGGGTGGAGAGGCCACCCAGGCTCATATTAGATTTGAAGGTTATAATTAGCCAATGTGGGACAAACTCTAACATTCCCCCGTACAGCGGCTCCTGACACACATAAACAACGTAACCTCAACATGGGAATCACAACGAACAATGAAAAAAGCCACGCTTAAGGCATAAACAACGGGACCATCAATTAAGAGAGTCTTGTCCAAAAACATCTGAAAGCCTAGCTCTGATACAATGTTAAAGGTTCCAACTCAAAACCAATTAGCTGCGAGTGGAGAGGCCGCCCAGACTCATATACTAGTTTTGGAGATTATAATTAGCCAATGTGGGACAAGCTCTAAAGTAATACTACGTTTGGTAGAAAAACATGAAAATATTATGTAGTGCACTGCATAGAGAGCAAATTGCAACAACCAAAGTTGCTTTTACTTTGATAATCAACATACCTTTCCACTATTAACAGCAGCTACCAGTGCAACATGCTGTCCATCTCTACCAAACTCGTAAAAGTAATAAGTCCTGGAAACATTAGCTCAAAAATGTTTAAAAACAAACCTGTCAGATATTTTTTCTGTATAAACTATAATAAACAGCGGATGATTAATAAAATGACATGCATATCGAGCAAGATATCTCACTTGCTTTTACTTTATAGGGAGTCGTAACGATTGTTTCGATATGACCCCTCAACAAGCACGTTGGGCAATGCCAATTAGTTATTAGACATAGATTGTATAGTAAAATTGTTCACCCCTTCCGCAGAGTAGCAGAGGATACATAAATGGGAACTAGTCCCTATCCAAAAAAGTAATACTCTCACCATCTCCATTTCATTGTCCTTTTTTTTTTTTTTTTTTTTTTGCAGTGGTGCCATTTAATCGGGTCAACAAATAATTAATTTTCGTAAAAAAAATTAGATATTTTCCAACAGTCAATAGATCACTTTTCAAAATCATCAAGAACATAATAAATTGCAAATATAAATGACTTCTCAAAAGGCCTACAAAAGTGAAGGTGGAAAAAAAAAAAAGAGGATGGAGGGAGTAATAATAGAGGCAAATGAAGTGGAGCCATGCCATTTACACTAGCAACCCCTAGTGTCAGCCTGAAGGTTTACTTACTTGAAACTTTCGTCTTCTTTAATTTTTATTGTGCGAGCAGAGTATATAGTTGAACCACCTGCATGGCAGGAAAAACAATTTAAAGTGTCATTTATAATCGTTATACAGGAAGAAAAGATTAGGTGAAACCAAACAAGTTAATGGTGTATTTGCACATAGACTAATGAACAAAATAGGTAATACCGGGAACAAATATTTTTGCTGCCTCCTTCAATGTACCCAAATCTGTAACATCTTTGGCCTGGTAAAGTTGGTAACACTCAAGAAAGTTACTCAAGCAGGCCGATAAAAAAAAAGGTTACTCAAACAGTCCAATTATAGATAATACATGAAACAGAAAAAATAAAAAGATAACTGTTATCTAAGGATGATACACAAGATCTCATATTTTGATATTATATTCAGTTACAGCATAATTTTTTTTATTTTTTTTGTCACACTTTCCAAGTGACCTCAAACTACTAGTATAATGGCCATAACCTTCAACTTATTGGAGTAAGAAGTTAAAAAACGTCTGACAAGAACATTGTTATGGCAGATACTTGGAAGTGAATATAGTCCTGCAACTGCAAGAATTTAGTTATGGGGAAATTAATTATTAACCTAATCGCGAAATGCGTCATGGGAAACATAAAGTGCAATGCTACAGGCTACTGTACTAGGTCAAAAAGAGAATCCTATTATACCATTTCCAACTTAATGAAATAAGAGACAGGATTAATGTAGGGGAAGATTTTGGGCACAATATGCAGCTCAATCTTGAATTCCAAGCCCAAGTGACCGATTAGGAATATTGATCAGACATTATCCACCAGGCCCGAAAGGTCTTTAATCCATATAGTGACCTTCAAACTTTAATTCTTTAACACCAGTATGGACATAGATGATCTATTTAAAGACCAAAAGGAAAATAATAATATAATGAAACTTGCCCATCAGTACTACAGAAGAGCAAGGAAAATATAGAGTGTAGGCCATTTTTCCGCTATACACTTATATTTTGCGATCTTTCAAGTGAAGCAAGTTCGATCCAACTTTATTATTTTGTATATAAATTGCAGGTCCTTCGATGTCTTTTCAAATATAGTCTCCTTCTATGAAGTAGTGAATAAAAAAAATGCAAACTGTTATCCTTAGCAAAATGTTGATAAACACCATAACCATTTTTTTCCACAGGTAAGTAATTACAAGAAGAAACTGCATCAATGGGATCACACCCATGTTAAAAAAAGAAGACGAAGCAAATATACAAAAAAATTCACTGCGCAAACCTCTAAGAAAGTGATCTTTAGTTGATTAGATGGTCGAATTAAAACACTTACAACTTCAGATCTGCATCAAGAGCCAATTGATCTAAGAACAATGAAACACAATATAAAAGTATATTGATAAATTATGTCCACTATACGAGTTTAATTTAAGGTAGTTCACTGAGCCAACAAACCGAAAGTTAACTCAAGGCCAGGAAAGATGAGAAATACAAAAAGCCAATACCTAAAAACTAACATACCACTAGGACAGAGAAAATAGACGTACATAAAGAATAAGAAAACAATGAGACCCTTCCAATCCCAAAATGTTGATAAAAGTTCAGTTCCCTAGGATGTCTCAATAATCAACCCTCCTTAGCCAAGAAACCAGCTTCCTCACCAGCCAAACTACCAACTTGACAATATCCGAGAAGAAAACTAAACTTCTCAAACTATGAGCACCAAGGCTCAAGAACCTTGCATGTCATCCCTCTTAAAAACAACCAGAATCAGCCTCAACCAAAGAGTAAAGTGATCCAAAGAGGTACTAAGAAAAACATTTCTAACCACATCTTCGTTTGCAATTAGCCAATTATAGATAACTACAAAGATTTTTACCTGCCCTCTTCAAACAAATATCATGATGACAACTGATGCAAATACCAAAATTACAGAAAAAAAATAGACTCAAAAGTAGCTTTGTTCGTTCCCATTTTAGTACAGCATTTAAAACGCCCTAGAAACACAAGAAGTAATCAACAAGAACCTCTTCTTAACAGAGAGCTTTGGCATAAAGCAAATATAAGGGGACAACAAATAAAGATGATAGCTCATTATTCCTTACAGTTAAGGGGACAACCAATAAAGATGATAGCTCATTATTCCTTATGGATTTTGCAACTAAGATACAAAATCTGTGGCAAGAAGTTCATAAGAAATTCTATTCAGATAAATTTTATCATTGTTGAGTCTATTGATCCATCATGAGCTACCAATTGACTCAAATAATCATTAGTCACCTAATCATCTTTCTAATGCATAGCTTTTGATACACAGCAACCACATCCCCTATCAAGCTTTTGGAATCTAGAGTCGCATGTCAAAGGCAAATCCGTTAATCCATTTTCAACAGGTCTCTTCACATTCCATTAATCCATTATGCAATTGCCACAATAACTTGACAAAAAAAGGTATGACCAAGGAAGTGGAAGTGGTAGCTAGACGCTAGACAAAGAACCCCCCCCCCAAAAAAAGAGTGGCATCAATACTCAGAACCACCGCCAACTTCTGTACAAATGTGAAAGTGGGCAACATCCATTTGTCTAAATGGTTGAAATCTTTCCATCTCATGGTCCCCTAAACTTGTGACATTGCAAGTAACAAAATAATCTTTGCAGGATAAGCCTTTCACAGGGTATGGCTAAGTGACAGAAACTCTTTTCCAAATTAACCTCGAGTTCATGGATCCCTCAAATAAACTAAGAATGACGCGATTGAGAACTAAAACTATAGGTTGCCTGATTCACGTACAAGAGTAGGGTGTTGGTGAATCTAGGAGTCGAACCCGTCACACCTCTGACGGTTACGTAGACTCAGGAAAAAGGGCCGATTTTTTCAAACATACTAAACTATTTGATAGAGTAAAAGGGTGTCCATGTACATAGGATGCCATAAAAGATAAATAATGGCAATACTGCAACCCAGTATTTTTTTTCAGTACTGCAAGCCAGCATACACTATGCATCACATGAAAATGACACCTACCATATACACAAGTGCATACTCGGAAGTTGACACATATGACAAACCATCGTCCACGTGTCAAGTGTGTGTCATGGGTATTTAATGTATTTCAAAAAGTCTATGTAACATAGCTTCTACTCATAATGGAAGGAAAAAAAGCTGTTGCCAGAAAATTGGAATTTCAAGCCGTTATTTCTCTCTTTCCAACACCATACGCCCTCATTGATGTAAAAAAGCCTTAGTTTCAAAGACCTAACTAGCAAGGATGTCCACTCGTAAGTGGAGTAAGCAGGAGAGGGATCAATGGATCTAACAAGACTAGGAGCCCAGCTGCACTTAGTTTTTATTATCTTTTAGTGATTAAGATACTTCATTGTATTTGCTTCAGAGCACACAGCCTTAAATAAGCTAATATAGGAAAGGCTATAAGTTGAGAGAATAGTTTTTATGCAACATATTCCATGGATAAATAAAAGACAGAGACTAGTAAAGGAAACCAGCTTGACAACTTTTACCCATCAGGAGATGCAAATCGTGCTGCGAATGTCTTTGTCTTAGCCTTATCTCCATAAAGGGATAATCCAGCATTATAATCCTAGAAAGATCAGACAATGACATTTTGTTAATGAGACAACTTGGATTACGAGAAAACAGAATCCAATAATGCTACGAGAACAAACATTAACCTAAGAATAGTTCATGTCATTCCTCTTTCATTTGATTTGATCTGACAAAATCAAGATTCAACATGGCACCATAGCTTTATCCAATTCTTTCCTGATTTCTCCCAATTTCCAAAACAATTCTTTTCAACCAAGTGAACCAAACCGTCATAACTAAAGAAAATTCACTAACCTCTTCCCATTCTATAGAAGTAAACCAAAACATGTATACCCAAGTGCTGAAAATAACATACCCAGGTATAAAGACACAAGATGAAAGAAAATTTTTAGACAAAAAATCCAAGTAACAATACCTCAGGCTCTGTCATGTCTTCAAACTGAGGAGGGACTCGAATGGCAAAACCATTGCCATAGAACTGAGACCAAGACTTGGTGTTGGCAATGGCCGAGAGTATAGACATAGAAGGCAATGTTTCAGCTGTGGATATTGGAATTGTATAATGCAACGTTAAGGAGAGAAAACAGAGTGAAGTGGTGTTGAGGATGAAGTGTCGCTTGGATGAGCAAAGCAGAGTACTGGGTTTGCAGATGGATAGAGTGATGGGTTTGAGGGTGCTAGGGTTAGGGTTTTGATGGGGTTTTGGCGGGTGGGGAGAGAGGGAGAGAAGTATGGCCATGGCCATGGGGGAGTGGGGAAAAGATACATGACTAGTAATTGGGGGAAAAGATAATGTGGGACAGGAAGGTGCGGTTTTATGGTTCATGTATCTTTGTTTGCTCAAGAGGGTTGTTTTGGTCTTTCAACAAAATGTTAGGGCTGCTAGTTTTGGGAAATTCTATTCACACCCCTCTCTTTTCTTAGTACCTACATCACATCCAAAAGTTCTTTAATTCTCAAACTAGCCTATTCTAGTTTTTTTTTAATATAAAAACACTACCCTATTTGTTCAGGCTTCCCACACCACCAAGTTTAAACCTTAGCCACTATCTCCACCATCCCCCAGTTATGACAACCACAACTTACAATATCAACAACATTCTCTGTCACTCTTTGAAATTCCTTAACCCCACCACTAAATTATCGACCAATGACCCCAACCAAACTAACATTCATTAATTAATAGTCGCCCTCTCTCTTGCACCGCCATCTTTGCTCATTTCGAAGGTGATGAGTGCGATCAAAGGTCGACTTTGTTCTCTATTTATTGACAACATTTCTTTTCATTCTGTAATCCCAAACAAAGTGAAACTATTCTAATGAGGAAATCTAAACATTTGGGAAAAATCAAGAGTGTATTGGTAATGAAAAATTGCTGATTAGAAAGCTTTAAGTTTATGGCAAAATGTGCTATGTACTGGCATCAGAGGTCTCGGATTAAGTGCCTCCAACTGGGAGATAAAAACTCTCATTTCTTTCATTTAGCTACCATTCAGAGACGTCAAAGAAATTAGATTGTGAAGCTTCAGGATGGAAATCGAAATTGGAAGACAGAGGTTAAGGAGATAGCAGGTATAAATAAGAATCATTTCCAATCCGGTATAGTGCCCCTCAAGTGAGAGAGTTTGGTGATATTTATACCTTATTGATCCTATGATCTCTCCTAAGATTAATTCTTCTCTGACCAGGGCTGTATCTTGTGAGGAAGTTAGGTTGGTGGTTTTTCAACAAGGCCCACTCAAAGCCCCTGGCTCAAATGGATTGCCCAGCCTGTTTTACCAAATGTACTGGGACATTGTGGGAGAAGATATCTTTGGGGCAATGAAGAGTTTCTTCAATGAATGTTTTTGTTCTGAAATAGATGAACCACACTAATGTTACTTTATTCCCAAAGGTGAAAAACCCAGAGTTGATGAGCCATTTTCGATCGATCAGCCTTTGTCGTTTCATTTACTTATAAGATTATCTCAAAGGTGCTGGTTAATAGATTGCAACTTTTCATCAATGGGATTATCTTTGAACAACAGTCTGCCTTCATCCTTGGGAGGCAAGTTCAAGATAACATCATCGTGGCGCACAAGGTTTTTCATTTCTTGAAGCATAAAATGGTGGGTTTTAAAACTTCAGTGGCGGTCAAGATTTGAATAAGGCCTACAATTGGGTTTGCTGGGATTTTTTTTTATCGAAAATGATAGAAAAGATGGGGTCTGAAGGAAATGGATTGTTCAAATTCAACAATTTGTTTGCGCGGTAAAGTATTCAATTAATGTGAATGAGGGCAAGATTTGTGAAGTTATTCCTGGCCAAGGTCTTTGTCAAAGGGATCCCTTGTCTCCATATCTATTCCTTTTGGTTGTGGTTATTTGCTTGTTGTTATTGAATAAGGCTGTGAAGAACAAAAGGTCGGCAGACATTCAGATGAAGAAAAAATGTCCCGTTGTGTCACTTTGGTGGATGACTCTTTTGTGCCACAAAAAAAAAAAAAGAGACTCAGTGTTGCTCCAATTTCATGAAAGTAGCAAAATGTTTTATTGAAGCTTCCGGGCTTTCTATTAATATCCAAAAATCTAGCTTAGTTTTCCCAGCAAACTCAACTCTAGATCTGAAGGAGGAGATCAAGATTGTTTTGGGGATGAAAGAAATGGAAGCCTCAACTCAGTATCTTGGGCTTCCTGCTCTTTGGGGTAGATTGAAGAAGGAATCATTGGGTTTTATTAAAGACAAAATTTTGAGAATGGTGCGCAGTTGGCCAATAAGCAACTTAATGTAGGAAATGAGGTTCTTATCAAATTTTTCATTCAAACTATCCCTATGTATCCTTTTATGTGTTTAAAGCCCCCAATTCTCTTTGCTCCAAATTGAACTCGATTGTCACTATTTTTTGGTGGGAGAATGGCGATAGTGGGGGTAAGATTTATTGGGGTGCTTGGTTAAAGCTTAATGCATAGAAAGGTATGGGTGGGATGGGATTTAAAGATTTCGCTTCTTTCAACATAGCTCTCCTTGCTAAATAGTTTTGACATTTGATTAATAACCCAAAATCCCTTGGGCCAAGGTTTTGAAAAGTCTTTACTTTTCCAGAAGTTCATGTTTATAAGTAGGCCAGGGATTTTCTCCATCATGGATTTGGTATAGCCTTATAGAGGGGAGATCGCTACTGCAAAAAGGGTTTCAGTGGTTAATGGGAAATGGTGATTTAAATTTAGTTTTGGAGCGATCAATGGATTCCAGGATTGCCTAATGCTGAATTGATCTTTTTCCCACCCGTGAGATGGCGAGGAAAGAAAGTTAGGCTTGGCAATTGAGCCCGCCCCGCCCCGGTAGGATAGGTTTTTTTTTTTTGGTAATGGGTAGGGATAGGAGAATGGTCTCCCTGCCCTGCCCCCGCCTTGATTGATTATGAAATTACGTTTTCTCTCTTCAATGCTTAAAAATTTATTCTTATTCTCGTATTTTTATCCTTACAACTAAAATACCACATAATGTTGTAGTAATTATTTTTCATTTTTCTTCTGAATAGTAGATTTTGGTTAAGTCGTACTCTCTCCGTCTATTTTTAAATGATCCATATGGGAATACGTGCAATTTCAAACCCCTAAAAAACATATTTCTTTATATAACTTTTTAATTTGTTTTATACCAAATTAAAGTGCTCATTGAGTACTTTAATTTGGTGCAAAAAAATTTAAAAACGATATACGAAAGTACATTTTTAAACGTCCACAAAAATACATGTTTTCCAAGTGGATCACTTAAAAAGGGACGGAGGGAGTAATAGTTATTTTGTGAACCATCTATTTTTATTATTTGTGCTCACTTATTTTGGAGTCTAAAACATATTTTCTTGATACATAAAAAAATAGGAGCAAGGCGGGTAAACTCTTACCCGATAGGGACGGATGTGGGAGTACCCATGCATTACCCGGTCAGGTTAGGGGCGGGTTAGGGGTCGTCCAGGAATTTTAGGGTTGAGGCTGGAATCATCAAAATCTACCCCAACCCACCCCCATTGCCATCCCTAAACAGAGTTTGTGAACTTCATTTGATGCCGGGTTTGGTAGATGGGGAAAGATAAAAATAAAAAGATAAAAGGATAAGGACGCTTACCACCCAAGTAGAACAAAATGGGATACAGAAATCAGCACCCGATGTGTCTAAAAGGGATATAGGGCTTAGGGGTCGCTCACCACTCAAAGGAATCCATCTAAGACATACATAAACGATAAACAAGAAGTAGAAACACTTCTCACAAGCCAAAGGCTAACTCAAACACTCAATCTCTACTCATTTCATTCATTAGCAAAGGATTATATAGCATTTGTTGGAACATCTCTCCAAACATAGAAATAATAGCACTTACATTTTCAAGACTCCATATATGCTAAATAAGACTTGACCATAGACTAATTGAAAAATGTGTTTGACTATTAAAAAACTAAAAGACACTTAGGAACTTGAAAAGAATCATAAAAATATTCCCAAAAAAATTTAAGACACCATGAGAAATGCGAAAGACTAACTCAACTTTGCAACTTGGTTTGCATTTTTTTCTTCTTTCTTTTGCGTGGGCGTTTCTCCTTTGTAGCAATTCCTTCCTTCATGATAGTTGAAAGCTTCTCCCGCTTCATATTCTTTATTTTTTGATACAACTTCACAACTTCACCATCCACGTTCAATTCATAAACATTTTCTCGACCTCGATAGACGATATTCCTATCCCACTGCCACGGTCGACCCAATAACACATGACACATATCCATTGGGATCATGTCACACTAAATTTTGTCGGAATATTTGTGGCCAAATGAGAATTCCACTTAGCACTTCTTGGTTACCTCAGTTTTGTACTTTCGACTCACCCAACTTACATAATAAGGCCGAGCAAGATATTCAGTTGGCAAGTTCAAGGAAATAACTAAAGATTCAGCAACAAAATTAGCTTGGCTACCCGAATCCATTATGAAGTCACATTCCATCCCATGAACGATACCATAAGTCCCAAAAACCTTAGTTTGTTGTTCAACGATTGATTCCTCCATCCAATCCCAATCTTCCCATTTTCGTTTAGTCAAAACAAAGCTAACTTTGACGAGAGTGCTAGGTCATGTACCTTATTGGAAGAACCATGCTTCTTTGGAATAATTAAGAGCCCATCCTCGGTGTATTCATCATATATTGGCGGCTTGGTCCAATCAACTTTGGTTTCCAATTCACTTTTTTTGTTAGTAAAGGGCCACACAATTTCTTCACTTGAATCACAGTGGTTACCACTGCCATAAGGCTCACGATCCTTGAGACTATCACCAATATGTTGAACTTGTCTTCTTAACCCTTCTACTTCAACACGGCGATAATTACCTTCGCGAATTGTTGATTTGTTACTAGCCATAGAACCCAAAAGCTCTGATACCAAACTGATGCCGGGTTCGGTAGATGGGGAAAGATACAAGTAAAAAGATAAAAGGATAAGGATGCTCACCACCCAAGTAGAACAAAACATGATACAGAAATCACCATCTGATGTGTCTAAAAGGGATACAAGGCATAGGGGTCGCTCACCACTCAAATGAATCCACCTAAGAGATACAGAAATGATAAACAAGAAGTAGAAACACTTCTCCCAAGCCAAAGGCTAACTCAAACACTCAATCTCTACTCATTTCATTCATTAGCAAAGGATTATATAGCATTTGTTGGAACATCTCTCCAAACATAGGAATAATAACACTTACGTTTTCAAGACTCCATAAATGCTAAATAAGACTTGACCATAGACTAATTGAAAAATGTGTTTGACTATTAAATAACTAAAAAAAAAAGACACTTAGGAACTTAAAAAGAATCATAAAAACATTCCCAAAGAAAATTAAGACACCACGAGAAATGTGAAACACTGACTTGATACTTCTTACGAGAAAACAAAATTATTAATCTCATGAAACTCCATTGTCATCATTGATCAAACCAGGCAACCTTGGTATGTGGTGAAACTTTGGAGTTGTGTTTCAGAGGATGAGGTGCAAGCCATTTTAAGGATTCCTATTAGTATCTCTAAATGCTCTAATAAGTTGATATGGCGTCATTCAAATTCTGGGAAATACAATGTAAAATCGGGCTACCATAAAGCTGCCAAGGATCCCAAGTTAATTCTAGCCAGCCATCTTCTTCTTTCACTCCTTTGAAGTTTGTGGTCTCGGCTTTGGGCAATACTTATTGCTCCTAAGATACGTCTCTTTATGTGGAAAGTTGTAAGGAATTGGGTGGCTTGCAAGAATAATGTTTTTCGTAGAAAATGTGGCCAAAATCCCCCTTTGCCCCTATTTGTGAAAAGGAAAATGAATTTATTGAGCATATTCTATTCTGTCGCCCTTGGACTAGAACTGTATGGTTTGGTAGTGGTAAAGGTTTCTGGAGTGCTGATCAGTCTATTATTGTAGCTGATAGATAGATGGACGATTTGTTATGTGGTGATTTGGCTAAGGAGACAAGTAGAGAAGAGGTGGGAGCCTTATTTCAATTATTTGGGCTATTTAGATAGCTAGGAATGACTGTATCTTCAATGGCATCATGCCAAGTCCAAAGGATGTTATCCTTAAGGCTTCCCTAGCAAACTCAGACTATATTCAAGCTATGTTTTCTTTTGAGCAACTGGGCAGTGTAGACGCTGCCACAGGACTCTCGATTATGCCGGTTTAAAATTTGATTTTTCGGAGTCACCACCCGGGTATATGGATAGTTACCCGAGAAACTGTTTTGAAAAATGTGACTTCCATGCTGTGTTTTAAAAAAGGCGTTAGTTACTGATCTTCTTATCCGAAAAGATATTGGGCTCGCAGCCAGGTTACGAGAGGGGAAGGGTTTTACGGCACCCCCCTACTTTAAAGTTCGTGGGATTTTGCGAAAATATTTTATTATGAAACTTTACATGTATACGGGACTAGGGAACAAGGAAAATATTTTGGAAATGTAATGTGTAAACAAAAATGAGTATTATGCAAATAAGTGAAAAGAATTTAATCAAAACTAACCACAATTCACATCTCCTTTCTGATTTCCTAGTAATATTTAATTATAAAGACAAATGTTTGTTTTGTTAGAAAAATGAACGGAAATGAGATGAACTAGACTAAATTGTGGGAAAATAGCTACTGAACTGCACTTGTGCGCACCAATAGTACTTGGGCGCACAAGTGCTATACCAGATTCGATTTCAAAATTTTAGTCTGACAACATGAAAATCTACATTTGATCAAAACGATTTTCCCATGCAAAGTTAATATGTTCAACAAGTAAAAACACAATTGAAACCACAGTATAAATCAGTATAAATTTTGATTTTTACAAATCAGATGGGCATTTGGGGGCCCAAAAACTTTTCTGGGTTAGATTTTTTAAAACATTATTTTAACTTTGTGTAGGCTTCATTTGAGTACAATTTCAATATATGAGATAGAAATGTACTCCAAGGAAGTCCCCTTAAGGAGCAAAAAGGAGGCCTAAGGCCAATTCTTTTTTACCTTTAAAATGCTTGAAATTTGCCTCCTTTGGACTTGATTTTTGAAGGTGGCTTGAGGTTTATAAGTGGATAGGAAGGTGGAGGACTCTGTGTTACAATTTTTAATGAATTTGAGAAGTTTGGACTAACTAGAGATGTTGAATGAAATATGTGGGATTGGAATTTTTAGAATTTTAGGTCTTGAATGAGTGGATTCTTGGAGTGGGAAGATGAAGTAAAAAAGAGAATAACATGGAATTGTTGTAGATGGGAAGTAGCAGTAGTTATCCCATTTTTTAGGGGTGGCATGGGTATATATGGGCTTGAAGGGTTAAAAAATGAGGGGTTTTAAAAGGTCCAAAATGGTCTAAAAACAAGAATCTTGGTTTTAAGGAAAAGATAACACCTAGCCATTCCTAGAGAATAAAAAAACAATCATGAATTTCGCCAGAAATATGCTTGTACGGACTTGGCGTGTTGAAGTCAACTGGTGCGCACGAGTTCAATTGGTGATTAAGAATTCATAGGGTTTTGGGGTTGATGTAAAAGATTGGCTTAGAATTTCTTGGCATCTGAAATTAGGGAGCGTCACTTCAAGTATTATCAAGGTAGTTTACATCGACGTCCGGAAAAATCAGCTATAGCGTCCGGTAGAATATGGTTGATTTTGAGTCGGCACTTGGACAGAATAATGGCAGGACTAGATGATTTTGAGTTGGCACTCAGACAGAGTAACATTAGGATTCTATGATCCGGATTTCTTTCGGGAGAAATCCGGCAGCGCTTACGCGTAGCCCTGACCACCGGTATTTCTTCTCGAAGAAATCTAGCAGAGCTTCCGTGTAGTATCTATATCCCAAGATTCCACCTGGGAAATCCAGTAGAGCTTCCGTGTAACTTGGGCTACTAGAGTTTCTTCTCTGAGAAACACAACAGAACGACCGCCTAAGCTAGTGATATTCAAGTCTGATTCCCCACTATGACAACGAGAGCGTCCGGAGGAAAAAAGGACCGTGTCACAACGTGTAGAGCACCTCAAAACCCTAGGGAGATCTCCCCAGATGCACTTCGAAGATAGAGAAATGCGATCGTCCGGCTCTTGGTTGAGATGGAGCACTATAAGTGATCGGATGAACAAACGAAGTCCGATTGACCTAAATTTTTACAGGGAACTTTACTATGGTAAAAATAGAATTATCAATGGTTTAGATCTTAAAAATTGTGTCCCGATATCCATGATCATGGAATCGACTGTCTTGGGAAGCGCAGTGTCCTTGAAAATAGCAAACGTGCTCGAAATCGCTTGAAACTTGATGTGAGACTTAATTTCATCACGTGAAGCTTAATATAAAAATTGGTAAGATTTGGAGTTATACAGACAAAACTTGGGTCTTCTGGCCCTGTTTGCCTGTTTTTACTAGGTAAAGATGACAGTGGGGTGATAGTTTAACGGTCAAACGTCTTTCGATTTTGACGTGGCCTAAACTAATCACTCAAAACAATGTTAAAAGGAGTACATCCAATGGTCTTGATGTTTGACCGGATGCCTCAAAGATATAGCTAGCCGATTGGCCCAGTAACAAGTTTTCGGGAGCTGATTTCTGTCAAAATAAAGGAGGGAGGACTATGGCCTCCTGAAATGGCATGCCTAGCATTCAAGCTATGCACATGTAGATGTTAGATATTATTTGGTATTTTAAAATTGATATTCGACTTACCACGACATCAGTACTTTGTACCGTGGCAGTTTACCTTTACTGAGAATCGCATGGTCTACAAGGTAAGACTGTTTTGATTTCTAATGATCCGACGTCTCTTTCTTACGAGCGTTGACGTCATTGATTTGTTTTGATGAAATAGGGGTGGGCAAAATCCGGTGTCAACAAGTTTGCTGTGCAAAGGGGAAAATAGGAGTAGAAAAAAGCAGCCAAGGAAGAAGATGTTGTAAAAATTGAGAATCCTAATGACACAATGACCAATTAAACCTTTAATCACATGTGTCAACCCTTGTCCATGTTCTGTCTGTGGGATGGTGGTGGGTTGATTGAGAAAGAATTTTGTTAGGTGTGTTTGAAACTTTAACTCTTAACTTTTGGTACTTATAGAGAAAATTTTGCATACGGAGAGGGTGGGTGTGGACGGTCGATTTCCACCGGTTGGATTTCGAAACGATTCGAAAAATAGATAGAGTCGCCACCCGGGTTTTTGGAAAATGATTTGGGACCCGAGAAACCAATTTGAAAGTGATCGAGAAAATGACTCGTAAAACAATTTGGAAACCAGAGATTCGTTTCGGATTCGGGAGCCTGGTTACGAACGGGGAAGGGTTTTAATGCACCCCATTCGCCCGATTAAAAATCGGTCTTTACTAAACATTTGTGGGATTTTTAGAAAATATTTTATTGCTGAACATTAACGGATAAACATTTTTTTAAAATCAAGCAAAGCAGACGATAATAATGAAAAATAAATAACTAATACATAATTTACTGTAGATAAGAATGAAGGAGGCTTACAACAGTTTATAGGGGAGGAGTGATCTTGGTCTCCAAGTTTTCTTGATGCTTACACCAGATGATGATGGCTAGGAGGTAGCATTGAAGCTCTGCACGAAATCATGATGAACAAGGGGAACGGTTGTCAACATTTGAGCTGCTGGGAATTCTGCAAAAAGTTGTGAGACAAGTGACAGTGCCGTACGGCACATAAACTGTGCCGTGCGGCACACTTTCTGCGCCGTGCGGCACACTTTCTGCGCCGTGCGGCACATCTGACCGCCAAAATTCAAAAATCTGCCGTACGTGATTCTGGCTGTGCCGTGCGTGAGAGATGAGTACCGTGCGGTACTGTTGACTGAGTTGACTTGGAGAATTTCGATCCGAGAGTTCTTCCGGGCATTTCTTTTCATCATTGGGGATTAATATGTACGTGAACGTCCCATTTTGGGGTGTCTACAGTTGCCCCTCTTTGACGAGGCTTACAATCATTGTGTGATGGAAGTCACGTCAAAGATAGAAGACACCCCTCTATGTGAACATCTTCGTACAAGCAAGTAAATATGATGCATGCGGTCGTGCTCAAAAAGAGCTGCCTACGTACCCCATTGTAGGGATCAGACCAGCGTAGTTCATCAGGGCTTTAATGCAAAATGTAAATTGATGACTAGAAAACATACCTTGATCGGTTTACAGGAATTGTCACTCTGTCTTTCAATGAGGGAAAAATGAATGATGTGCTATGAATGTAACCAGCGAGATAGAAACCAGTTGGTGCTTGAGAGAATTGCCGTTAATGCCGTTTGAGGACTTACAAAACCAGTCGGTGCAGAGATACCTGTCGTTAATGCCATTGAGGACTTACGAAACCCGTTTTTGTTGATATAACTATTGTTAACGCCGGAGAGGGCTTATGAAACCATTCTGAGTGCTTGAATACTGTTCGTTAATGCCGGAGAGGACTTACGAAACCACTTGAGTGTTGGAGAAAACCTTGTTGTTAATGCCGGAGAGGACTTACGAAACCATATGACGTTGAGATAACTGTTGTTAATGCCGTAGAGGACTTATAAAACCACTCGATGCTTGAGAAAACCTTGTTGTTAATGCCGGAGAGGACTTACGAAACCATTGGTGCAGAGAAAATCGGTGTTAATGCCGGAGAGGACTTACGTAACCATTTGGCGCCAGCAAGCGGGGGTTTGATGGCAATCATTTCTTGAAAAATTGACTTTTTGGTGCCAAAACCTTCAGATGTATGCCGTGCGGCATCAAAACTGTGCCATGTGGTGGAAAGTGAGTATCGTGAGGCAAAGTTGGCCAAGGGGTGTACCGTGCGGTACTCGAGGTGTGTCGTGCGGCAGAGGAGATGTGCCGTACGGCACAAGCGGTTTTTAAAACTGCCCGAAATCATTTTGTTTTCTCCCACTTCCAACTCATTCAAACTTTCCAGTTGGTTGCTTGGAGAGGGCAAAGAATCCAAAAATCGCATTCTTCTTCAATCTTCTCCCTCTTCCTTATTTCTCCCAAATTTCTTCAACCTTTCGGCACAATCTCCCGAAATCTTCATTTCTTGCCCGAGATACATTCTCCATGGCTGATTCCGGTGAGGAATCGATTGATCCCAACATGCCCGCCACCGGTTCGTCATCATCGGCGTACGGGGAAGATAGCACAGCGTCTGGCGAGTCTGGGAGTGACTCGTTTATGGATATTCCGGCCGGTCCCGGACCGATTACCACAAATCCGATTCTTGATGTGTCTCGTACGGTGCCGATAGAGGCTGAGGCCACACCCTCCATGTCGGAAACAATACCGATGGGGGCTGGTGATGCTCAATACGGCGAGACCTCCACTCCGGTAGCGGTACAGGAGTCCACGGGCATGAGTAGTGCTCCGGTGATGGGAGGCAGCAATGTTGGTGACAATTTGGGTACTGCACGGGACATTGAGAGTGCTGTGGGTGGTGGTGGGAGTGCTGTGCCAGTAGATTCGAGTACCGTGGGTACTGCTAGAGATGACCGGAGTACCGTACGGCATACCGAGAGTGCTGTGGGTGGTGATCAGAGTACCACAGCTACCCATGAGGGTCCAGAGGCTATGGACATCGATCCTTCAGGTACGGGTGCTTCACCTTCTGATATTGCGATGAGCCTTAGTGGGATTGATGTTGTTGTAGGGAGGGCCCGTGCTCAGGAGAGTGGGTCTCAGACTGAGAGCTTCCCGAGTGATGTTTTGGAGGCTACACTTGTGACTGAGATTCCCGTAGGTGGTGAGAAGGTTGTGACTGACATACCGGTGACTCGGGGAGGTACCAGTGATAGGGATGTTCTGGTGGAGGATGTTATAGGAGGGAGTAGTACTGAGAGTGAGGAGGTACCACTGGTGAGGCGTATCGCTCCGGGTCCGGCTATTGTGATTGGTACTGCTAGAGTGCCAGAGGAGAGTGCTAAGAGAGAGATAGAGGTTTCAGAACCTCCGTTGTTTACTCCTGCTGTTGGTTCTTCCCGTAGGTTTGGTTTGACTTTGGCAGATACTTTGGAGGGGGTGAGAGATGAGGACATAGCAGCTACTTTGCAGGAGTTTCCTCGGTTTGAGAATGTCCTAGTTCAGGAGGGCATGGCATCCATTGTCAGGGATGTTGAGCAGGAGGAGAGAGAGAGAGAGACTGAGGTAGCCACCGAGGAGGTACGTGTGACCATCGTTCGGGAGGTTGAGTTGGCACTGGAGCACAGGGTTCCTTTTACGCCTGCTACTTATGTGCCACGAGTTCACTTCTTCGTTCCCCAGGGATGCGACACATAACTCCCATGTTGCTGGTGTACTTGGATACGAATGTGATTCCTGACCGCTCGACCCACATTGCTTACAAAAACCCTTTGGTATGTATTTCATTTACTCTTTATTGTCTGCACCTGTTTGCCATACACTTCTTTTGACAATGACTGATTGAGATTGCATTATGTCTTTGCTTACAGACTCAGAGATCCATGGGCGGTTATGGCGGTTCTGCGAATTCTTTGGCATATTACCGTGCTTTGCCATCGAGAGTGAGGGCCCTGGTTGATGCTTCTGGGTTTACCATCTTCATCCGACTCCTGACAGTGACAAGGACAGATCGCAAGCTGATACGAGCCCTGGTGGAGAGGTGGTGGGATACCACCAATACTTTCCACTTCAGATTCGGGGAGATGACCATCACTCCCCTTGACTTTGCTGCGATCACTGGTCTGAGAGTTGGGGGTGAGCCCATCCCGTTTGACTCGGAGCTATACTTGGATACTGCTGCTGTAGAGCACTACTTGGGGAGGAGGCTTGGAGGCATAGAGCTGGGAGTGAGATATACTGTCTTGGTGGATTTCTGGGACCACGAGCCAGGGTCAGAGGAGGAGGCTAGACAGATGGCGAGAGCTTACTTGCTGTACCTCTTTGGTGCCTCCCTGTTTCCGAATAGGCAAGGCATGGTGCACTTGGGTTGGCTACCGGCACTGGAGACCTTGGAGACCGCTAGGAGATTCGACTGGGGTGGTGCTGGCTTGTGCACCGTGTACTGCTTCTTGGGCTGCGTTTGTCGTGGAGTAGGCACGAGCCTTGGCGGCTATTGGAGAGTACTGGAGGTAAACTTTACTTGCATTTCCCTTCTATGTAAATCCTGATAATGCCTTAGTCATACTCCTTGATTTGATTGCTTTCTGAACATGCAGGTGTGGGCTTATGAGGTGCTGGGAGTATTTGCCCCAGCCAATTCGCATAGCAATGAGGATGTGCTTCCGCGTGCTGAGAAGTGGGGATTGGAGTACACAGGGGCAGGTGACCATAAGGGAGATTTGAGGAGCTTCAGACTTTTCCTTGATTCTACCACGGGAGATAGAGTAAGCTTCTCGGTGATCAACCTTTCAAGTTCTTTTGTACTTTCATTTCTGAAAATGACAAGCCCTCTTCCTTGCAGGTGAGGTGGAATGTTTGGCATAGGTCGCACAAGGATTACTTGGTTAGGAGCAGGGAGTGGACACGGAGTCGAGTGCTTCTGGAGTGTCCATACGGCTGTCGATGGTACTTGGGTGACAGAGTTTCTCGTCAATCCCTCGGGATTGACCATTTCAGAGTGCCTTCGCCCCTGCCTCCGCTTGTTCAGAGGACTGAGGAGTATACTCGAGCTGAGATAGAGAGATATACAGTGCCGACGGAGGTGATCTTCAGTCCTTCGATAGACTACGAGGGCTATTTGAATACTCACTTGGCATATGACCTGAACATGGAGAATCGTTTGAGAGCTGCCCCTGCTTTACCTGAGTTGAGGAGAGAGATTGAGGTAGTGACTGCTGATGGAGCACTAGGAGTAGTGACGGTGCCTCTTATCACTCCCACAGTTACTCTTGCCACGACAGAGGTGACTTCTGATTGCTTTATTTGCTTCAATTACTTTCTCATACCAATATCCCCTGTATTGCTGATGCTTCTTTGTATTTCAGATTCCTGTTGAGTGGGTGGCGGCGTCGTACCAGCTGGCGCAAGACTTGCATGATTTCTTCGAATCTCGCGTTTTGTTAACATGAGTTCTTCGAATCTCGCGTTTTGCCATTCTGCTTCATCAATTCCTGATTCTGCCATGATTCTCAAAGATGGAATTTCGAGTTCGATGGGGAGAACAGCCTCCATGCCGTAAACCAAAGAGTAGGGTGTTGCCCCTGTCGGAGTTCGGATGGATGTCCGGTATCCCCACAATGCTAAAGGCAGTTGTTCGTGCCAATCCCGCGCAGAGTCGATGGTTCTTTCCAGTATAGACTTGATGGTTTTGTTGGCCGCTTCCACAGC
The DNA here is from genome assembly GCA_963854785.1 of Vaccinium vitis-idaea. NCBI lineage: Eukaryota > Viridiplantae > Streptophyta > Magnoliopsida > Ericales > Ericaceae > Vaccinium > Vaccinium vitis-idaea. The sequence goes on along the minus strand of OY978222.1, from coordinate 12,417,770 downwards.
TCCGTTGGTTTGCGGTCGGTAAACAGTTGATTTATGAACTTGGATCCCGAATTCTTCAAGAGTTTCTGCCGCTCTTCCTTTGAAATGAACCCCGTTGTCTGACACAAAGGCTTGAGGGACCCCATATCTGTAGATGACATTCTGCTTGATGAAATGAGCAACCTGGACCGCAGTGAGGGTCGCATAGGAAGCAGCTTCAACCCACTTGGTGAAATAATCAATTGCGACCAAGATGAATTTGTGCCCGTTTGATGCTGCAGGCGTGATTCTGCCGATAACATCTATGCCCCAGACAGAAAAGGGCCAAGGCGAGGTCATGGAATGCAATTCTGATGGTGGGACATGCATGAGATTGGCGTGAATCTGACATTTGTGACATCGCCTCACGTATTCAACGCATTGAGTCTCCATGGTTGACCAATAATAACCTTGCCTCAAGATTTTCTTGGTGAGCATCATGCCATTCATATGAGGGCCACAAACTCCTTTATGTATTTCTTCCATGATCTGGCTGGTTTCTTCCCCGTGCACACACAGTTTGTGTGTTCCACAATGAGATCTCCGATATAGTTTTTCTCCGCAAATGATGTACTGAGATGCCAATCTTCGAAGAGCAATTTGGTCCTTCTTATCGGTTCCTGCTGGATACTCGCCTCCTTCAATGAAGTTCCAAATGTCGTGATACCATGGCAAGCCGTCGTTTGGCTCGTCAATGGCCATGACATACTCATAGACAGGCTTGTCTCTTTGTTCAATCACAATTGGCCTGAGTCCGACTCCGTTCGGTATCTCAACCATGGATGCTAATGTTGCTAGAGCATCGGCAAACCGATTCTTCAACCTTGGCACATGTGTGAAGGTGACCATCTGAAATCGCGGGATCAAATCATCCAAGTCTTGATGGTAGGGTTTCAACTTGTCTTCCCTGACCTTCCAATCTCCATTTGCTTGTGACACCACTAAGTTTGAGTCCCCGACCACTTCTAGTCTCTTGACTCCAATTTCCAAGGCAGCCTCCATTCCTACGATGCAAGCTTCATATTCTGATTGGTTATTGGTGACTTCGAAGTTTAGCTTAAAAGCAAAAGGGATATGCGATCCTTTTGGGGAAATTAGCAGTACTCCGATACCAAATCCTTTCTGATTGGCTGCCCCATCGAAATACAACATCCAGACGTCATTGGTGGTTGTCATCACACTTTCATCCGGGAATTTGAACTCCACATCTTCTGATCCTTCCACAGGGTGATTGGCAAGAAACTCGGCAACGGCTCTTCCTTTTACTGACTTCCTGGTAACATACTTGATGTCGAACTCTGCCGGCAAAAGCAACCATCGTGCTAACTTGCCTGTAAGCGCAGGTTTCTCAAATAGATATTTGAGAGGGTCCATTCGAGAAATCAGCACTACAGAGTAAGCCAACATATAGTGTCTCAATTTCTTGGAAGCCCAGACTAAAGCCCAGACCAAAGCCCAACAAGTCTTCTCCAGAGAAGTGTATCGTTCTTCGCATCTGACCATCTTCTTGCTTATGTAATACACGGCTTTCTCAGATCCGCCTTCTCTTTCTTGTGCTAGCATGCATCCCATTGCTGATGGAGTGACTGATAGATACAGAATCAGAGGTTGCCCCGGTACAGGTGGCATCAGAACTGGAGGATTCTGCAAGTATTTCTTGATTGTTTCAAAGGCTTTCTGACACCTGTCATCCCATTTGAATGGCACACCTTTCTTGAGAAGATAAAACATCGGCTCGGAAGTTGAGGTTAACTTGGCGATGAATCTGCTGATGAACTGGATTTTGCCGAGAAAACTTCGTACTTCCTTCTCTGTTTGCGGTGGTTCCATTTCAAGGATGGCCTTGATTTTGGATGGATCCACTTCAATTCCTCGGGTCGTGATCATGAAACCCAACATCTTTCCGGCCGTAACCCCGAATGTGCATTTTTCAGGATTGAGACGCAATCTGTATTTGCGAATCCTTTCGAAGAACTTTCTGAGGGCGTGCAGGTGCCCTTCTCTTTCCCTGGATTTGACAATCATGTCGTCCACGTATACTTCGACTTCTTTGTGGATCATATCATGCAGTAATGTTGTAGCGGCCCTTTGGTAAGTAGATCCGGCGTTCTTTAACCCAAATGGCATAACCTGTAACAATAGGTGCCCCACTCTGTGGTGAAAATAGTCTTCTCTCGGTCCTCGGGGGCCATGAGAATCTGATTGTAGCCTGAAAAACCATCCATGAAAGACAGTAATGCGTGCCCCGCTGTGTTGTCTACGAGTACATCTATATGTGGTAGCGGAAAGTCGTCTTTAGGGCTAGCTTTGTTCAAATCTCTGAATTCTACGCAGACTCGGATCTTTCCATTCGTTTTGGGAACATGGACGATGTTGGCGACCCACTGAGGGTATTCCGTCACCATTAAAAACCCTGCATCTATCTATTTCTGAATTTCCTTCTTTATTTCCAACACCCAGTCTGGCCTCATCTTCCTCAATTTCTGCTTGACAGGCTTTGCATCTGGATACAGCGGGATTCGATGCTCCACGATTTCAGGATCAATTCCGGGCATGTCCGCGTGAGACCATGCAAAAACATCTTGAAATTCCTTTAAAAGATCTGAGTGAGCTTTAAATTCCTCTGGAGACAGCCCAGAACCGATTTGAACCATTCGCGGATTACTCTCATCTCTCAGATTTATCGAAATTACTTCTTCTTTTAGAGGCTGAGCATGCCTTTCATTTTCTCGTTCGATTAGGGATCGGAGTTCTTTTGGAATTTCTTCCTCAAACTCAATCCCATCATCGTCCGGGTTAACGCAATTTATTTCAGACACAGCAAGATAAGCAAAGTCAATTTCATTCATTGCAAAAGAGGTGGCCCCAGGGGCGTGATACATGAGAGTGGACTCAAATTCAAAAGAGAAATGATGACGCGGAGGACCAACAGACACGTGCATTGACTCAGGAGTGGACTCAAACTCAGTGCTAAACTCAGAGTCAGTGCTAGATTCTGACTTAGACTCAAATTCAGTGCCAATGTAAATAATTTTAGGTAGAAAAGTGCAGTTTTTATAAATTCCATTGGCATCCACAATGAGCGAGGTAACATCTCCAAGGGCTTCTTGGCTTAGCATCATCAGCTCCATGTCTCCAACAGGCTCCAAACCAATCGTTATTGCAGCAGGCCCGTCCTCGACCATACCTATTGGACTTTCGTCTCCAAATAACGATATCAGATTCCCTGAGTCAAAAACTTCAATCCAGTCAGATTTGCATTGCTTGACCAATTCTTCTAGCTTTGCTGATTCATCATCACTGTCCCACGTGTTATTGGCGAAGATTTCGAACCCTGGCAGCTTGGCCCTTTTCTCCACATCCCAAAATGGTTCTGGCTCTCCCTGGTAGATAGCCTCCTTTCCTTTGACAAAGCGAATGGGACCTTTCTTCGGCTGAGCACGGGCTCGAGCTTTCCATCCACTTCCCGTCTCATTTTCACGGGGTTTATACCCAAGGCCGAAGCGGTGATTGTTCATGGGGAATTCGGGGAATTCAACCATTCCTTGATTGTTGCGGCCTAATCCCAATCCTGGCATGTAAGCCATCTTCCTCATCATTTCAATAACCGTAGAGCTAAACAAGAAATCTTCATCCATTTTGATAGTGAGAACCGCCCCAACGGTGTCAAAAGAGAATCCCCCAAGAGCGACGTCTTCTTCTCCATGTGTGATCTCAAGCAAAGGGGCGTTATCGGAAACATGTGGATGAATCCCTGATTCCCCATAGATGGTCAGAGTTCCTGTGGCTAAACCAAGCTGAACTTTTTGATGTAGAGAAGATGGTACTACCATAATGTCCGGGTGGTGAAGCCATGGCCTACCCAATAACAAGTTGAAAGATGAAGGAATGTCGAGCACGTGAAACTCAACCTTAGATTTGAAATCTCCCACTGATATTTCCAGTTGAACAACTCCGACTACATCCCTGTGCGTATTACCGTAAGCACGCACTCCGAGGCTTGATGGTTGGAAATCCTTAGTTGTGAATCCCAGACAGTAGGCCGTGCGCAGCGGGCAGACATTCGAAGCTGATCCATTGTCTAGGAGAATAACAGGGACCCATTTCCCCATACACTTCATAGTGATGTGTAATGGCTTGTTGTGACCGGCTCCTTCTGGCGGTAAATCTTTCTCGGTGAATGTCACGACATGTTTTGCCCGGTTTGGTGCAAGCAAGGCCACCAGTGCTTCGGGGGGAGTGTCGGGTGGCACCTCCATGTTTGATAGAGTCTTGATCAATTTCTGACGGTGTTCCTTGGATGAGGAAAGCAGCCCCCAAATAGACATTGATGCTGGAGTTCTTTCAAGTTGCTTCCGGATAGGATCTTCCGCTGGCATAGGACTCCTTTGTGTGGCTGAATGACAACTTCTGGTGTCTGAGTGACACCTTCTGGATTACTTGGAATTGAATCGTCTTGGACGGGATCGTTGCAAACAAATGCCCTCCTGCGAGACTTTTCTCGACTTTTCGCTTCTCGATCTTGATGTCCTCCATCTTCCTTCCCAGATTTTCTACTGCTCGATCATGCCAAAACGAATTATCCAACATGGCCTTATTGACGGTCCACACTTCATCGTTATCAAACTGAATATCAATGACGTCTTCCTCATTCCAAAATGAATCCACGGAATCCTCAGTTAGAGCTGAAACATTTAGCTGAGGAGGAAATGGCACAGATGGCCGAGGCAGAGATTCGCCGATAATGTAAGCTTGAGGAAACCACTCATGGCTGCCAAAAACAGTTTCTATGGCAGAATGTTCTTCAATCCCGAGAAGTGGAGGCGGCAGCAAATCATCCGAAGGATGGGTGCTGGGGACCCAATGATAAACTTCCCCGAGCGTCCGGTTCCATGTGTCCCCAGGCTCTTTGAATAATGCAGGGAGTGAAACTGCATCAAGTGGATCAGCACAAATTGCTTCCCATCTTTCGCGCCAATCTTCCTGTTCACTTGGTTCAACATATTCAAGAGTATGTACCATGCCTGCGATGCATACGACTTTGTCGATCCGACAGATACTGGAATCTGTTGGTATAGAAACAACCGGCTTGGCATGAGAATCTGAGATGATAAACTGACTCGGGTCCCACTCCTGGCGGAGTTTTTCCCAATCTTGATCATTCATAGTCCACTCTTCACTTTCTGCGATATCTGCCCATCTTTGTTTATGTCCTGTTTTGATGCTTTTGAGGGAGCATACTCCCAAATCCTATGGTACTGGAGCAACTGGCTTAGGCTCGGTGGCCAGTATGATGTATAGGCTAGGGTCAAATTTAGTGGAGCTCGGGTTGTTTGGAGTGGAGCTGAGAGAGATTTGGTTGATTTGGGTATTGGACTTGTGTTCTGGCATGAGATTTGAGACAGTGTTTGGCTTTTTGAGGGGAAGCGGGAGTGTTCCATCTTCAATGAGATTTTGGACTTTGTTCTTGAGACGGATACAATTGTTGGTGTGATGACCAGGCATTTGGTGATAAGAACAGAAGGCATTGGGATTATGGTTTGGAGGAAGTACTTTGGGTGGCTCGCGGGGTTCAAGTGGCTGGATGGCGTCTTTTTCAAGGAGCTTTTTGTAGACTGTTGTCAACGGAAAAGGGAATTGGTAGAAATTTCTTGTTTGCCGGGTTGGCTGGGCTGCTATCTGGTTAATAGGCTCGGTTTTGATTGGCTTGGAATTTGAAGAGCTGGCTTGGGTATGGTTGTATTGGTTGGTTCCGAACAGGGTATTGCTGTTGCCAGAGTAAACTCGTTTAGGCTTGGCAGATTCTCCTTTCTCAAATATACCGGTTCTGAGTGCATCTTCCACTGCAAGGCCGGCTTCGTAAAAAGTCCTGAAATCAGCGGTGGTTTGAAAAACCACCAGGTGCTTTGCAAAATCTGGTGCCAAGTTTTTCGTGATGATTCTCATCTGTTCTTTCTCTGAGGGTCGATCTATTATCTGAGATGCCTTCCCTCTCCATCTCCTGATAAAGTCAGCAAATGACTCGTTTGCTCCCATCTTGGTTGCATCCAACTCTCGAATGGTCATCTCGAGCTGAATGTTGTAATTATACTGAGCTATGAAGGCTGCCCCAATATCCTCCCAACTTCCTTTCTTTGAAATGTCAAGATTCAAAAACCATCGCAGTGCTGGCCCTGTTAGAGTCTGTTGAAACATCTGACCCATGGCATTCTTTTCAATGTTATACATAGACAGGGTGCCTACGTATGCTTGCAGATGAGCTCTCGGATCTCCACTCCCATCAAATTTCTCCCAGGTTATAGGCTTGAATCCATCTGGGAGTTTGGCGCCGGGAAATAGACATAACTTGTCCATGTCAACACCTGTGGAAGCTACTTTCTCTTGTTTTTGGACCGATTCTTCGAGTTTGGCGACTTTTGCCATCATTGCTTCCAAATTCGGATTCTCTTGTGGTGGCGGATTTGGTGGCGGTTGCTCCCCCGGATCTTCCAGTGGCCTGTTCTGAAGGGTTAGACCTTGTATCAGGAGTAGTAATTCAGCCATCTGACTATCACTGTGTTCCCGTTGTTCTTCTAAGGCTAGCTTGAGAGCTTCGATCTCACTTTTGTTTGACATATCTGCAGGATCTGCTAAATCTGACTGTATCGCTTTTGACTCAGTTCGAATTAATCGTTGTTTGGGAGTTCTAGTCCAACTAGGTATGGTGTTCTTCTCGCTCTTACCAATGATTGAAACTGATGGTGGAAACAAGATGAATTTAGTGACTGGTGTAAAGAATGCTATGTGCATGAATTTATGTACAAATGAAAGAACGATGCATGATGTGCAATGCAACCACAGTTTTGTAAAGGATTGCCCCAATTTTCAGTGCTCTGTTGAATATAGTTGCATTCCTGATTTTTTGTAAAATATAGGCCGAGCCTTTAGGGGTTGCCTACGTATCCTCGTTTCGGAGGAATCAGGCCATGACGTAGTTCGGGACTACAACTGGCTCTCTCCCTCAATCAACGAGAAAATTCAACATTTCTGGAAAGTACAAACTGACTCAAGTGACATAAAGAAAAGTACAAACTGGCTCGAGTGAAATAAAGCAAAGTACAGACTCGATAAAGCTCAAACTGACTTGAGCTACAAAAGATAGACTTGACAGTCACAAAAAGGGCCCTGCAGGCTAGATTTGTTGACAATTGGCTTGCTGCTGATCCTTGGTCTGACTCAGTTGTTGGATTTGTTTGGGGAGCATTCCTGACTTGGTTCTTCTGGCTTTGCTTCCTCATTTGGTTCTGACTGCTTTGGTGGGTTTTCCAAAGCATACATCTTCTTGAGCTGTTTGGGAGACAAACCATCATTCAGAAGAAGACATTCTTCATAGCAAGCTTCACAGTCACACTCATCCCAGTATTTATGTCCTGTCACTGGGTCTTGGAAGTAGTAGACCGGTGTGCCGTCTGGCTGGAAGTACTTGACTGGTGGCATGATGTCTGTATCATCATTTTCTTGCTCCATCCTGACAGTGATTTTGTCGGGGATATTCTTGGTTACATCATCCGCGGGGAGGTGGAATTCCCAACCTTGACCATTCTTGCTTTTGGAGTTGTCCCATTGGAGGGTTAAGCCTGGTTGATCGGACATGGCCAGCTGGTGAAGCAGTCCTTCAAGCTTGCCTTTGTCCGGGGCTTCATTTCCAATCTCTTCATTGTCTAATTCTTCAAGTATCCATACCGGCGCACCGTGATGGATGGCAAAGGTGGACTTGAGCTTCTTGCTTCCGGATGGATTACTCATCTTCGGTTACAGACTCTGATAAAAGAAATACATCATTCTAATTACCAAGAGAAAGAGAGCCAATCACAGATTTTTTTTTTTGTTTTTTTGTTTTTTTTTGGAAAAAGTTTGTTTATTTGACAGAACATTCGATTATTGGGATAATCCTTCTTATTACTGTGGAAGGGATGTGACAACCTAGGGTGAAAGCTATCATGTATGTGCATGCAAGACAGGCAAACAACAAACAGTAAGCAGTTAAGCAATTAAGCAGTTAACAGGATATATCACATAATCCTAACCTGTGGGTCCCTGTCCTAGGTTGGAAGGTTCTAGGTTAATTATATGCAAAGGCCGGTTTTGGTTTCGGGGGTTCCCCAGACTAGAGCCAATATTTGCCTCCCAGTGCCAAGTGTACTGCATAGCAAAGGTCAAGCAGCAGGCTGACTCATCACGGTCCAAGGTTGCTGAGCATCCGGGGATGTCCTAACACCAGCGAACTGGGTAGGGTAACCAAGACGCAGCAGCGGGGCTAATCCAACATCGATGCAAGTGATGCAAAAGTTTGGCAATAAAACTGTTTTCGAAAATCCCACAAATGTTTTTCAAGCTTGGCTCGCTTTTTTAAATTAATCAAAATCTTGAAATTTTACTCATGCAAACAACCGGGAAAACTCCAGTCCGGATTGGTCGGGCGTAGCCCTGTTACTGCACCATTCCTTTCTCGATCACGCGGGGCGTGTTCGTTTTTGTCAAGTTTTCGGGGGTCGTTTTACACGTGTAAAATACCAAAATTAAAAATTAACTTAAAATTTCCCAGCGGAGTCGCCATTTTGTGGACGGTCGATTTCCACCGGTTGGATTTTGAAACGATTCGAAAAATAGATAGAGTCGCCACCCGGGTTTTTGGAAAATGATTTGGGACCCGAGAAACCAATTTGAAAGTGATCGAGAAAATGACTCGTAAAACAATTTGGAAACCAGAGATTCGTTTCGGATTTTGGAGCCAGGTTACGAACGGGGAAGGGTTTTAATGCACCCCATTCGCCCGATTAAAAATCGGTCTTTACTAAACATTTGTGGGATTTTTAGAAAATATTTTATTGCTGAACATTAACGGATAAACATTTTTTTTAAATCAAGCAAAGCAGACGATAATAATGAAAAATAAATAACTAATACATAATTTACTGTAAACATGCGAAAATCCAAACTTCAAACTGTTTATGCAAGGCACTGTTCAAAATTTCGGATTTTACCAGAAAAGTGTGCCGTGCGGCACACTAGGTGTACCGTGCGGTACAGAGAGTGTGCCGTGCGGTTTTGTTCATCAATCAACGGTCAAATTTTCAAAGGAGTAACGTACAGCACTCCACGTGTGCCGTGCGGCATAGTAGGAGTGCCGTGCGGCACTAGTGGCTACACAACAGTTTAAAACTTTGGTTTTGGAAAAGACTGAAATGAAGCACATACAAGGCATGGAATACGGTAAAAATTAGACTACTTTGAATGGGAAAACAGTGTGTTTAAGTACGGAATGTTCCTCCTCATTAAACCGTCCCGTACGAGGCGATGTTTTCACTGTACGGCGCGACCGGGAGGTGTGGAATTAAACTGGTTTTAATGTGTCATGGGCATACCGAGCATGGAAGTGATATTGGAGATCACCCCATACTTGGTACCCCTCCCCTCAGGGTACCAAACTTAAGAAACTTGGCGAAACGGGATTGTACCTCGGTTTGCAAACTCTCGGATTGAAGCTCTTTCTTGGACCTTTGATCACGGCTTGGGCCTCTTCTGGATTCTGATTATAACCTGGTGTGGTAGCAACGGCGATTGATGGCTAGAACTTGAACCAATTTGGAATGGCAACTTCACAGGTTTGAACCGAAAACAGGGGTTGGGGATTTGCTTTGAAAGAGAGAACGAAATTGATTTCTGGGAATTGTAGATAAGAATGAAGGAGGCTTACAACAGAGAAAATGTTTTTGACAGGGATTTAGAGATAGAGTTTCATGGAGTTCTTCACCATTTTTTTTCCCGTCCCTTCATCCGTTGGAACCGATCGGCATTTATATGGGAGGAGTGATCTTGGTCTCCAAGTTTTCTTGATGGTTACACCAGATGATGATGGCTAGGAGGTAGCATTGAAGCTCTTCACGAAATCATGATGAACAGGGGGAACGATTGTCAACATTTGAGCTGCTGGGAATTCTGCAAAAAGTTGTGAGACAAGTGACAGTGCCGTACGGCACATAAACTGTGCCGTGCGGCACACTTTCTGCGCCGTGCGGCACATCTGACCGCCAAAATTCAAAAATCTGCCGTACGTGATTTTGGCTGTGCCGTGCGTGAGAGATGAGTACCGTGCGGTACTGTTGACTGAGTTGACTTGGAGAATTTTGATCCGAGAGTTCTTCCGGGCATTTCTTTTCATCATTGGGGATTAAGATGTACGTGAACGTCCCATTTTGGGGTGTCTACAGTGGGGACACATGGTGCCCGACATCCCATCCGAGCCATCCAAACATGTTTTGGATGCCCCAAATTTGAGGGTGGCATTTTGTAAATTTTGGGGGCAAATTTACCCCCACAAAATATGGGCTGTCCAAAATATGTTTGGACAGCTCGAATGAGGTGACGGGCACCATGTGTCCCTACCTTTTCCATATGCAAATTCTTCTCATACTTATGGGAGTATTGTTTTCTTTTGAACATTTACTTACAGGAGTTAGACTCTTTTTTAAGAGAGATTACATAATGAGAGTGTAGTTTATAATGTCTACGAAAATTTATGCAATGATAAATTAAATGGTATTAGAAAAATTATGAATTTCTAACTGTATATATAATGGTAGTAACGCTAAATCCGAAATGGTACTCGGTTTCTGACCGTACGTACTGTACAAGATGAAAATCCGGTTCCCAAGCCGGTTATGGTATTCAGAACCTTGGGTTGGTAGTAGTTTGAAGGTTTGTGGTGTGGTGGTGGGTAAAGAAAGGATAAAATAGTGTACATTGGAGTTTGATGTGAATAACGAGAAAACTGGGGTGCAAACATAATTTTACCGTAACACTTTCTCTCAGACCAAAATGCCCTTACGTGGGTCCATGGCGAGAAGACGTTATCCTCTTTGAGATTCAACCAATCCAAATGAACAAATCCAAACCACCCAAAAATATTACACTATGAACCAAACTAGAAGCATAAGAACACAGAGGGGAAAATTCTCTGTCGTGGTTGATTCTTCTCTCTCATGGAACCCATTCTCTCTCCTCACCCCTTCTGTCCTCTCCTCAACTCCAAATTCCCCTCTTCAAAATTCCTACTCCCTCCCTCTGTCCAACCCAGATCAAAATCTCCCTTTTTGACAAAACCCATTAATTGTAGCCTAAAATACCAATCCACTCAGTTATCTGAGCAAACTTTCGCAATACCCAGAAGTTGGTTTTCTCATGTGCAGCATGGATTGGCAGCCCTTTCCATTTCTATGGCACTCAACTTCTGCCCAATTCTGCACAGTGGTTCTGCATTGGCTTCTGAGTTTGATGTAATAAACGAAGGCCCACCACAAGAATCATACCTTGTAGATGATGCAGGTGTGCTCAGCCGTGTTACAAAGTCCGATCTGAAGCGGTTGTTGTCGGATTTGGAGTCGAGGAAGAACTTCCACATTAATTTCATCACTGTTCGCAAGCTCACTGTGAGTCCAGTCTATTTTAATTTTTTTTAATGGTAATGCAGTTTGTCTCGGGTCAACTTACGCAAATCTTGAACTAATCCTACAGCCCATTCCACAGCCATTTTGTGCTCTTACGCATGGGATGAAGTGGCCCGTGGCCCTAATAGTTATTGACAAGGAGAATCGAATCAGTGACTTGTGAGCAAACCCCCAAGTCCCATGCAGACCACCTGACCAACCCCTTGGATTCATTCTATTTCAATTGCTAGAGCTTGTATGCATTTACTGCATTCATTTGGTAGTGTTGTAACCATTTCTGCCATTTTTGATGAAAATAACTTTTTAATGTTGTGCTTTCATCTTTTATTCTTAGAGGTGGTTGTGCAGCTAGATAGTAGGGGATAAATTATTCAAGCATATACTTGCCTTTTCCGGGTTCGTTTAGTTTCTATTCACTAGTTGATGAACCAAACACAGTATTAATGACTCCATACTATGATTGATGCTTTGGTGAAGTTGTATGATCAGTTCTAAGTAGTAAAGTAACAAGGTTTAGATGGAGCAATTGTTTCATTGGAATTGTTTATAACAAAATCTGGGATTTTTCGCACTTTGGGAGTGCTTGCGATAATTGTGGAGACAAATTCAGATTATAGCTTTAAATTCTAGTTTAACCTATACATTATAGGGTATAGATTCTAGTGAAAGCAAATAGACGTGTTTGATGTAGTTGTGACTTGTGAGAGTATGATTAAGCTGCAAAAAATTTTATATATGCAAAAAGCTGAAAATTAATTTACTTGGAATACATATCTGATTCCAAAAGTGCCTCTACCTCAGCTTCTCTAAGATTTAGGCTGTTTTCCAAACAGTGTGGATGCTGGAATTTTCTGACATCGTTTGATTTCTGTCGAATCTAAATATTGCAATTTTTATGTAAAATTATGTTAATACTTTGGACTTCTAGTAATTAAGATGTTTAATGATGAGATAGTGCCAACAACGTTTCACTTGCCTATGTGAGGCTTTGAAGCACAAAAAGGTTGAATGAGGAATTACCAAATCTTGTGATTGCTTTCCTGTATAAATCTTTTGAACAAGTCATACTTTTTTTGGCTAAAACTTGTGAATGAATCTGATAATTAACGCTTCCAATCCACAACTGCCAACAACTTTGGATAAATCAAATGTCTGAATGTAATGAAAAAGTACTAAATTTGACTTGAGAATTTTGAGTTTTACAATCAACCAATTTCGGTCCTCTAAAAAGCTCATAACTTTTTTCGTACAGTTTACTTTCTAAACTTTGAATTTTCCAATAGACTGAGTAATCTTTTCTTTACATGCGATTTCTTCGACTTTAAATTAATCGCTGCATATTGCTGCACATTGTTGCAGAGCAAAGCTGATGCATTTGAGTATGCTGACCAAGTATTGGAGCGCTGGTATCCCACTGTTGAAGAAGGCAACAACAAGGGGATTGTGGTGCTTGTTACCAGCCAAAAAGAAGGGGCAATCACCGGTGGCCCTGCTTTTATTAAGGCAGTAGGCGATGGTATTCTTGATGCCACTCTATCGGAGAACCTTCCCGGTAATTGCTCACACTATTTCTTCCTCCAAGTTGGGAACTTTTTGCCTCTCTTTTTTTCTTTCGGATGGTTAGGTTGGATTTCTTACTACGTAGAATCTGGAAAAAAAACCATATTTTTGCAATAGAAAATCATGGAGATTGAAATTCCAACGTTGAGGAATCACTTGGGATTTGGGAATAGACATTAAAAAGACACAAAAGTTGAGCATATCGCACATTACAATATTCTAAATCCATGAGATAGTTCATGTTATTGAAATGAAGGACTACATAATTGAACTAATTTTCATGTTATTGGAATTAAGGACTACATAATTGAACTAATTAATCCAAGGCATATTTACATTATTGAACTGAGTTCACTGAGTTCCAGATGAAAAGATATTCAATTTAATCGAAACCAAACTTAAAACTTCTGCCTGTACGGAAAAAAGAGTGCAGTGTTTGACATGGCTGATGACCAATAAGAAGCACAAAACCGAAGTGGGCAAGAATGGAACGGAATGGTTTATGCAGCCGGTGCTTTGAAATATAAAGTCAACCCTCTCACTACCTGTTCATCATCCTCCCGTTTGAGGCCCATTGAAATCCAAAAGTTCAAAGAACATTTTCACTTCTTTTGTGTGTGTATTTGTCCACGTGTGAAGCTACTATCCCGTAGGGTTTCTGGTCCGCTGCAAGCTATAATTCTGAGGTTCTTTTGAGCAGTAACCCCACATGACTGCCTTTGGCGAACTCTTCTGTGGTACCAGGCCTTGGCGTCTGCTTATGTCGGGTAATTTTAGTACTAGGGATATTATTCCTCTCGAAAAGAGATCAGTACAATGAACCCATGTGAGGTACACTCCTCGAAATAAATCAAGTACCAATGTCGAACTCTTGGCAGGTGGAGATACCCATACTTTCAATCGGATGCTTTTAAGTGTTGACTATGTGCACTTGACACTTCAATTATGTGAATGACAAGCTTATTTTTCTGACACTATAAGTTTTACAAGACTAAAAGTAAGGACATATGATCCTTCTTATGGGGTATGAAGGATTCTGCCTCAGCCATGAATGTAAAGTTTCAATACATACATTAAGTGTATTTAAGTGACCAGTGTACCTTGCCTTGTGTTAAAAGAACCAAATTAGACATACAAGTCGACAAATTTAAGAAATATCTGAAAGTTATGCTCTTTTCTGCACTGCCACAGACTTGTCCAGAGGTAGTTGAATACTCTGAATAAATTTCCCCACATGATCCTTACTTTTGCTTCCATCATCAAGCATGATGAGAGAGCAATGTAGACAGTCTTTGGGTATTGGTTTACCCCGTTGATGCTATATAGGAACAGAATAGACAATCTATTTTGTAAGCCATGCCTTCTCTTCGAATCTTGCAATTTCGTTAATCAAGTTACTTTCTTTGATATTGCAGTCTTGGCAACCGAAGAGAAGTACAACGAAGCCATTTACAGCAGTGCGAAACGGCTAGTTGCTGCCATTGACGGACTTCCAGATCCCGGTGGGCCACAGTTCAAGGACAGCAAGAGGGAATCCAACTTCAAAACCAGGGAAGAGACTGAAGAGAAGCGTGGACAGTTCACTCTTGTAGTTGGAGGGTTGTTAGTGATTGCCTTTGTTGTTCCCATGGCACAATACTATGCTTATGTCTCCAAGAAATGACTTCTTGTACTTCTATCCCAGAAATGAGTAGCATAAAGAAAACTTTGTACAGATGGCCATGCAGAACAAGTGGTTAATAAAAAATTGATTGGCAGTCCGATGGTAAAAACACGAACCTATTTGAGTTATCTGTTGGGTAGAACATGCAAGAAGAGTTTTTTTTTTTTTTTTTTTTTTTTTTTTTCTGTGTTCGACGATTAAGGGTGTCTAGGCCAGCTTATGCTGATCCATTCGAATTTCTTGGTGACTTCAATATTTACATTTGACTTGTAGTAAAGCTTTATTCACTTGCTTTTCTTGGCCCGTAGGGCAACTTTAGAAATCGATTCAGATGAAATCTTCCTTTTTGTTTTTCTTGAGAAGAAATTATCAGAATAGGTTTGCGAAAGTATTTCCAACATAGGAAGGGCAGAGGATTCCGGAATGTCTTTTATAAGCTTTCCTTTAATTGACAGCTTCCATTTATTCTCTTTGGGGGAGAGAAACCAGCTAATCTTTCAGGGCAATTCCAGCGATATGCTGGTTTGTTTTGGAGTAAATTACCATTAAGGTAAGAAAACAAGTATTATTACAATTAAGGTCATTGACTCTTTTTTAATTACCATTAAGGTCAATACTCTTTTTTTGGGTTTAGGCATTTGGAGTATCAAGTTTAGGCACTTTTATATGGTTTTGGAGGTTTAGACACTTTCATTACGATTTTTAGTTTAGGCACCTAGGGTATCATGCGGTTTCATAGGGTTTTAGAAGTTTAGACACTTTCATAGGTTTTGGGAATGTTGGCACTTTAATACATTTTTTCGAGGTTTAGGTACTTTCATATATTTTTTGGGGTTTAGGCAATTTCATATATATTTTTTGGGGTTTAAAATAAAAAGAGGAGAGAGAGAGAGAGAGAGAGAGAGAGAGAGAGAGAGAGAGAGAGAGAGAGAGATGGGTGGGTAGCATTCCCACATGGGTGGGCACTATAAGAATGGGCGGTGCATTTTAGAAATCGACCTGGAGTGTGCAGGAAGAGGGCGTCCGAATCTAGACTGGCCCGAAAAATCCCATTTGTTTTTTTGCTATTTGTTATGCTATTAGGGCTAAGCTTGACTCTTGGTCCTATGTGAAGTTCTCAGCCCATAATAGGATGCTTCGTGATGACTATCTTCTTGACTCTAGAATCGAAAATGTCAAAGAACATGAAAAGTTTCTCTAAAATGATCCACGAAAGAAAAATCAGTGGTTCAGATAATTTGGACGAGTGCTGACTTCTATCGCTACATGACCTTCACCAGAAAGAGTGCAACAACTGACTGACTAATAAAGGATAATGACATAAAACAGAGGGTAAAACCGCCATTTCAGAGGATGAAGAATTTTTGGACGAAACCATTCAAACCAATGCCATATTATACAGTAAATTATAGGAGGCTGTGGTTTATTATATCTGCTGTTGTGAGGATGTTGGATTGGCATTTACCCTGGCAGGCAGGCCATTTGACTTATCACAGTTTAATAGTATTTCATGT
Source organism: Vaccinium vitis-idaea (assembly GCA_963854785.1). Classification (NCBI taxonomy): domain Eukaryota; kingdom Viridiplantae; phylum Streptophyta; class Magnoliopsida; order Ericales; family Ericaceae; genus Vaccinium; species Vaccinium vitis-idaea. The sequence goes on along the minus strand of OY978222.1, from coordinate 12,401,529 downwards.
TCTCTTGGCCTATCTTTTAGTTGTACTTATCATAGTATCACATTTCCTTACATTCGCACTAGCCGGCAGGTCATTTGACTTAATATTATCACAGTCAATATAAAGGCAGATTTGACTAATAAAAAACCAAGACAAGGTAGATTTTAGGGTTGATTACAACTACTATAATTTCAGGTGCCACCCCAAACCCAAATTTGGGGGCCCCAACAATGTTTTTTTGGCAAAACTGCTCCAGTGGTGTGAGTGCCAAATTTTGTCACCCTTCCTCAACTACCTTTTAACTATCAATTCTCAACTAACTTTTCAATTTCCTAGTAATATTTTATATACTTTAACGATTATTTAACCGCCTCCTAATCACGATTTTAATTAATTAACATACATTCTACCACAACTAATTTTCTATGCATCTCAACAAATTAGTTAGGTGGCACATTTTTTTATCTACCTCTCTCATCTACCTTTCTTTACCTAACTTTATTGGTTCACCTAATTTTTTAGAACTCTATATATATATACTGTGTAAAGATCCGGATTTGTACAAAAATCTTTTTGTAAAAATTTGGGGAATTATACGAAATTACATTTTTGAATTGGAGAGTAGGTATATGTGTAATATGAATTGAAATGGGACTTTTTGGTCGCACACAAGTGACATGAGGGCACACAAGTCACATGAGGGTTTTGTGTAGTGTAATATTTCAAATGGGTGGTATATATACAGGCAAATTTTCTAGTAAGGACCTCCCGTAAATAAGAAAAAATGTAATTTTTTCACGTTAAAAATTATTTTTAGGAAATCCGAACCGTTCAATGTGTTCAAAAGGTGTTTTCAAGGATCCACGAGAGAAATCTTCAAAAAAAAAAATTACCGGGAAGGGCTTGATCCAAGCAGTTTTTTGCAAAAACTGTATATTTACAGTTTTTGCGAAAAACTACTTGGATCAAGCCCTTCCCGGTATTTTTTTTTGAAGATTTTTTGCGCGGATCCTTGAAAACACCTTTTGAACACATTGGACAGTTCGGATCATCAAAAAAATGCTCGGATCACGGAGGTCCGGAAGTCCGGATAGGAAGCGGAACCTATATATATATATACTGTGTAAAGGTCCAGATCCCCAGTCTTGCCGTTACTTTGTCCAAGTACCAATGCGAAATCAACCAGTCTTGCCGTTACTTTGTTCGAGCACCAGGTCAAAATCAACCATTTTCTGCCGAAGGCTATACCTGATTTTTTCGGACGATATTATTCGACATCCAAGCAGAAACTCTGTCCGACTGTCTACCCAGGTTTCGAGTGGGGTTTGTAAGTAAATAAATTTTAAATAGGGAAAATTTCAAAAAGACCCCTGAACTTTCTGACAATTAGCGATTTAACACCCGGACTTTAACCACTAACAAAACCACACCCGAACTTTATATTCCGTCAACAAAAAAGCCCCTGCCGTCCAATTCCGTCACGTTTTTAACTGAGGAGGCTTACGGATGGACTTAACAGCGGTTTTGTCCGTTAAGTGCCCAAAACGACGTCGTTTTGGGCATAACTAAAAAAAAAAAGAAAAAGTTCAGGGGCTTTTTTGTTGACGGGCACTTACAAGATTAAGATCCTATAATCTTAATGAAGCCTTAAACGATTGGATCGGGCACTTACATATATCCTATTGAGTTGAATTTTTCAGGGCTAACTCAAAAAAGTATTTTCAAAATAATCAACGGTTTGGATCGTTCGTGTAGGATTCCGGAATGGGACCCACACACACACACACACACACACACACACACACACACATATATATATATATATGTATATATCCTATTGAATTAAGTTTTTTTTTTTTTTGTGTGTCTATAATCCAACTTTTCCAAAAATTTTACTAATTTTTCTGGATACATCTACTGTAAACACACTTGAAAAGTAAAACTTGGCAAATTGTAGATTTTTTTTTAAAATATTAAAAAAATTTCCAACTTTGACTTGATACTTAGACTATTTAATTTTATTGATGTATTCTTCTGTTTTTACTGAATTCTTTTTACTTTTTAATACGTGTGATCATGGTAAAGTTTTAGAAAAGTTGGACTATAGACACGTAAAAAAAAAAAAAACTTATATAATTTCGCATCCAATACTAATATGGTCGTAGCATGTGTGGGTCCCATTCTGGGATCCCACACGAACGATCCAAACCGTTGATTATTTTGAAAATACTTTTTTGAGTTAGCCCTGAAAAATTCAACTCAATAGGATATATGTAAGTGCCCGATCCAATCATTTAAGGTTTCATTAAGATTATAGGATCTTAATCTTGTAAGTGCCCATCAACAAAAAAGCCCCTGAACTTTTTCTTTTTTTTTGAGTTATGCCCAAAACGACGTCGTTTTGGGCACTTAACGGACAAAACCGCTGTTAAGTCCATCCGTTAAGCCTCCTCAGTTAAAAACGTGACGGAATTGGACGGCAGGGGTTTTTTTGTTGATGGAATATAAAGTTCGTGTGTGGTTTTGTTAGTGGTTAAAGTCCGGGTGTTAAATCGCTAATTGTCAGAAAGTTTAGGGGTCTTTTTGAAATTTTCCCTTTTAAATACTAATAACTGCCTGCGTACTTTCAGCATATAGTATAAATATTTTAGAACAGTGTCGGCCCGACCACTGCTCATAGGTCCGGCTCGCGTCCAACATCGGACGCCATAATACTGCATATTTATATTTAAATACTTTGTGTGTCAATGAAATTCATAATAAAATAAATGTATACTGTCGCAGCGCACCGCGTCAGTCCATTTGAGGTTTGAGGTGAGCAATACCAAAAGACTATCAAAACGAAGGGGTGTGGTTCTTCAAACGGGTCCATTGCGAGGCTCTACCATTATCTCTGGGTCTTTTCCTGTATCTTCTGAGATCGCTTAACTTGACTTGACTAGCCGTCCATATAGTTCGTACAAAATTCCCAAAAAAAAATATATCAGGATTTATCCAATGAATTCAGTTATATTTTCATAAATCGGACCGAGGTCCGAACTACAAAGTGACCTGATTCCCTTAAGTGCAGGATACTTAGGCAGCCCGATGAGGGTTCGGTCACAACACAAGAAATATTTTCTTCCATCACGATGATATTATATTAACACAATGCTATTCATTCGCCCCTTTTATATTTGCCCGAGGGCACCCAGTTATGCTATCTGAGTTCCCGCGTAGGAGTCCGACAGTCTTTTCTATTATATCTATGATATTATTTATACTGTATTTCGTGTGCATTTTCAGATAATGTCATGCATGACAAGGAATCGTAGGGTTCTTATTGACGTTGTTCCAAACCCGTAATTAGCTCCACGTCAAAATTACCAAAATACCCCTGAGTCATTCTTAGGGTCAACTCCATGTCAAATTACCAAAATACCCCAGAGTCATTCTTAGGGTCAACTCCATGTCAAAATTACCAAAATACCCCTGAGTCATTCTCAGGATCAGCTCTATGTCTAAATTACCAAAGTACCCCTACTCCATACCCAGTGTCAGTTCAGCCTACAGATTTGATCCGGAAGCTTCCTGTGGCCTGACGACAATTATCCGGAGTCCTGAAATCAAATACCAATTTTTACCAAAATATTACTTGAACCTCAAATGCTTATTTTCAACCCATAGACCCCACCAAGGACGACTCTGGACCTGCCGGAGACCATTTTTCGGCTTCGAGCGACCAAATTCAACTTTTTACCAAAAAGTCAACTGAGTCAATTGTACTCACTTTTACTGTCTAATACTGTACCAGATATTTACCGGGGATTACCAGACGCCTTTTTCGGACTGTGGTCATGGTTTTCCAAGTTTTTACCATAAAACTACTTTCTGTAGTAACTTTTACTCTTCAAAACTGTACCGGGCATACACCGAGGCCCGTCAGTAGCCATTTTCGGCCCTGGATGAGATTTTTACAACTTTCTATACAGACCTTCAAACTGCATTTTAAACCTATTTCGGTCATGTAGCCACCTAAATAACATCCTGGGACCCTCATTAACTGTCGGTAGCCCCAAACGCCCATTTTACAATTTTCTCCCACAGAGTCGTGTGGTCTTTTTAGACCCGTCTCTAGTCTTGAAACCTTTTAGAGATGTCCCAGAGTTTTCTTATATTATTTTTGTATCCCCAGCATTTTAACCGCCAGAGTTTGGACATTGTCCTCTATGTACGGTCGAAATGCCTTTGTGCCTCGCTAGCCTAAATTCGCCAGCGAGATTAACTTCTCGAAAACTTCAGCTTCCTTCCGAACTACGCAAGGCCTGATTCCCCAAAGTGCGGGATACGTAGGCAACCTGACAAGGAAAATAAAATTATTTTTGCTCTTGAACTACGTAGCGACCTTATTCTCCTATGACCGGAGATACGCAGGCAGCCTTGAGGCCGGGCTCGGTCCAAATCATATTTTGTACATATTCCCCCTTCTTTTGTAAATGTCTCATGCAATAAAATACATTTTCAGATAGAATATTAATTTTCTTCTTCTCATTATATGTATGTCTTTATTTACTCCTCACTAGTCTTCAATTACTCATTTTGGAAAAGTTTGTTTCGAGTGCCGAAAGGGCGGGTAGGGTGCTAGGGCTTCCTTATCATAACAACGAATTACCGAACCTTTTCTTCTCTAAAATCGCAGACCTAACAAAAATCGAGTCATTTATATCAAAGAAAACCGGGTCTTTTGATTCGAGGCATTTATTTCTTATTTTTCAAAATATTTATTCAAATGGTGACTTGACACACCAAGAATCATGTCAAGTAGCGACTCTGAGTTATTTTCAACAAATTCATTATGGCTTTGTCACAGCTGTAAAATCCGTGTTTTTACAAAACTACGTCGCTTGAATATCACTTGGATCACTTGACCATAAATCATTTTCCGAAACTCCTTGGTCAAAATCCCTTGATAGCAATCTTGCTTGGGACTTAGTGCCGGATTTGCTCCCATCTAAGATTTCAGGTTCGTTTCTCTTTGCTAGGAATCTCTTGGGGCCACTGGGGTTATGCCCGGCTGGTTGTTACCTCTAGGGTCTCAGAATTAATTGAGGTGTGCGCAAACTGGCTCGAACATTTGGTTATAAAACAAGATAAAGAAAAAGAGAAAATAGAGATTAGCTCTTAGACTAGTACAATCATTACTAGTTCTCTCTTCGTCCCATTTTGTTTGTCAATTTTTGAAAATCGTATCATCGATCAATCTCTTATATCTTCTAATATGAATTGTAAAAAGTATATAGTATGGATCTTGTTTGAGTTTTCGATTAGTTCTAAAATACAACATTTTCATAAGAAATATTACAGATTTGAAAGATATAAGTAATTGAAAATTGACACGGTCTTCTAAAATTGACAAACAAAATGTGACAGAGGAACTAAAAAAAAAAAAGTCCTTTTTTTTCTTTGCAGATCATGCCTGTGTCAACGAAATACTCCTCTGCCCAATCAACATAAGAAAGTCCATTTTTCGTTCAACGGTACACATGCATCATTTTGTGGTTGACCTGCATCATCATTTTGAATTAATGACCCATAGGCAAAACCAGCAGAAAATAATCCACAGGGTTCCCTAAAAATCCGTAGAAACCCTAACAGTATGAATGCGAATGACTAGTTAATACTACAAGCAGAAAATAACGCAAGCAGTTACAAATATACGTGGAAAAACCCTAAATGGGTAAAAAACCACGGGAAGGAATCAAATCACTATAATCATTGTGCAATTACAAATATACCTATCCAAACGATGTAAATCCTCACAACGTTCTAAGTATCACCTGCCGAGTCACACGTACACCGCACCCAGTGATCTTGATCGCCAACGCCTTGAATCGCACAAGCCTTCCTTGGATACTTTCGGAGTCCCACCAAAAGTATTCCCTAGAAATCACTTCTAGATTGTTGAGAACTTCTTGAAGATGAACATGTAGTTGTACGATTGTTCAATTGCGTTGAGACTCCAAGGTTATCACTCAAAAGATCAAGAAACTTCTCTCCCTCTTCTTCCAAAAAGTGCGACTGCTATAGGTTATGAGAGATAATGAAAAAATCCTAGCACATCGGTATTTATAGAGAGCTGTCCGCGCCCAACTTGCTCGACAGGTTGCTCGAGCAAGTCCTGAAGAATTTGTCTACACATTCTTGGCAGAAAAGTTGCTGGACAAGTTGCTTGAGCAAGTCTTTGAGCAACTCCTGAACTAGCAATATAACCCACACAACTCACCACTAAAACTACATACCACCGCACTCTCGACAATTACATATAGAGATGACTCCTTTCCACACCTAAACAGACACTCTAAAAAATAAAATTACAACTTGATGTAAATGTGTGTTTTGTCAAACGGAATTGCCAAAACAAAGAACTCCGGAACTTGGTCTTTACAACTTTCTATGAGGGACCACTAAAACTACATACTACCGCACTCTCAATCATTACATAAAGAGATGATTCCTTTCCACACCTAAACAGACACTCTAAAAAATAAAATTACAACTCGATTTAAATGTGTGTTTTGTCAAACGGAATTGCCAAAACAAAGAACTCCAGTACTCTCTCTCCCTCTTCCCTTCGTCCTTCTCCTCCTCCTCCTCCTCCTCCTCTCTCTCTCTCTCTCTCTCTCACTCACACACACACACACACACACACACACACACCCAGAGCCGCAAACCATAGTAGATATCAAACGTACTGAAAAAAAATAAAACACCCACAACAGATTCCCATTTCAATTACCCAAAACATAGACGAAAGATATTTACAATAATTCTGTTACTAAGAAACAAAGCAATGAAGAAGAAAACAAAATAGTGAAAAACAGATGAGTTTTAGACCCAAATGATAGTCTGAACTTCATGGTGGAATTAGAGTCTTTATGGACTAAACCACAAGCCCCCATATATATATGTACTCCATTCCTTATTCTTAGTTTCTTACCATTCCCAGATCTTGAAAATCTCTCTTTCCAGTGAGAGAGGCATTTCCAGGAGTGGGGAGTGCTATTATCCCCAAATCCAAGGCTCAATTCCGAAGAACACATTGAAATCGGAAAATACTACCAAAAAGTCGAACGACTCATAACTCGGGATCTGATCGACGAACATCCACAACTCACTAAGTTCACCCGACGAGTTCGATGAGACTCGCTCCAACTCATCCTCTTTCTTTTCTCTTCCTCTATCGAGGACGTCGTATTAGCCGGAGGGAGACCGAAATCGTCATCGAAAGCTTCAAAAAGGAAACCAAAACACGCTGGAGACTCATCGGATGTGACGTCAGGTTCACCGTAGGTGGCGAGATCTCTTCGTAAAAGCTTTTCATGAATGAGTCCAGATTGGGACCCATAATAGCCCTAATTTAAACCAAGTCCAGATCGTAAAAGCTCTTTGTAAAAGCTTTTCATTGTCTAGAGCAATGGTGGGTGCAGGAGAGAGAGAGAGAGAGAGAGAGAGAGAGAGAGAGAGAGAGAGAGAGAGAGAGAGAGGCAAGACTTCCGGCTATGGCTTTTCACGGTTTCTCTCGTCGGAAATGGCCAAATGGAAGAGATGGGTAATAGATGCTCTAATAGTCCTAATTTTAACTAAGGGTATTTTTGTCTTTTCACACGTTACTGTTCAAATATTTAACGGATTTGAGGGGAGGGGGTGAAGTTGCTGGATTTTGATAGTTGAGGGGGTTATGTTGGCACGTTTATTAGTTGAGGGGGTCATGTTGCCAAAACGTGATAGTTGAGGGGGTGTCCTTGAAATTAAGCCTTGTATTTTGCTTATGGATTGTATTAAGCTCTAATTCGGAAGTTATATTTTTTTTGGGTAAATTAGCTTGAAATAGCAAAAAGGTTAACCGAATATACAGCCTACAAGGGGCATACCCCAGGAGGAAAAAAGAAAAAAGAAAAGAGAAAATCTAAAACTAAACCACAACAAAATAAATAGCCAACGAAGCTCAAAACACACTTCAAAGAAGTAACACCAAAACAAAACAAAGGCCAAGCTAGCTTCAAGAACTAAACTCTCGAAGCCTTCAGCATCTTGATTTTTTCTTTAAGCTTCATTTTGTTTTGATCTCTAGTGGATGAAGGTGTTGATGATTCACCCACCACCTGGTTCAAACTATGTCGAGGCCCAATGAAATCGCCTTCCAAGGGTGTCCATGGAGGCTCTCGAAACCGTGCAGACCGATGAAGAGCCACGGGGGGAGGCTCTTGTTGAGTACTACCTTGACCAAGAAGAATCGGGGTAGCATCACAAGATACAACCCCTGCAACATCTATCTTTGTCACCTCCACTGCGGAGGAGGTACCCAAATCCTCACATTTTTCTAGAATGCCAAATGCGTTAGTTGTAGGAGAAACATTGGTAGACTAGGAGAAACACTGGTAGACAAGGAGATGGTCATAGGCATACCCGGAGTTTGATTTTTCCTCTTCACCACCTCTACCCAATCATCCTTGCTTCCACTAACTAGCCCATCTTTTGCATTTCACTCATGAGCAACCGGGACGTCATGTCCGACACTCTCTTTGACATTTTGCTCTTGAACCACTAGGACATCTTGTTCTACTCTCTCCTTGGGTTTCCACACTGTTAGAGGTGAGCCTTTGGGCTTAACTGTGCAGGTACTAGTAGAATGGCCAAAGATCTTGCAAACATTGCAGGCTTGAGGTTTCCAAGGGACCTCTACTCTAATTTCGTAAGGCTCTCTGTAACCCAGATTCACTACGAAGGACTTGGGAATCTCCTTCGCCGCATCCACTTCAACACATACTCTAGCAAACGTCAACCTACTATGATTTTGCGTGAAATCATCAAGGTAAAGAGGGTTGCCGATGACACTAGCAATACTACTCAATCCATCCTCTGTCCATAATTCAAGGGGAACATTGTAGAATTTAACCCACACTGGAATGCTAGAGAAGACACTTTTAGTAAGTTGCATCCCAGGATGCCATTTTTTAATCACAATATGTTTGCCCCCGCAAAAGTATGGATCGTTCTCAAGAATGGAATCCAACGTGTCCTCATCCCTAAAGTTGAACACAACAAATCCATTATCCAATGTGACCACATCCTTAACATCAATTTTTCATACCCGTTGAGCCCAAGATCTAACTTGAAAGTAGGATAGACTTTTATCCACAAAGTAACCCACAATAGCATGTTTCCATTTCAGTGCCCCATTTTCAGAAATCTTAAGTGGAATCATGACTTGATTATTCATTTACTCGACTGGAAACCTCTTAAGGTGTTTACTCAGCCTACTAGTTTTTTCATTGTTGAGCAAAATCTTAGCATTTGTCCAAGCATTCAAGTTAGCTTTACCTTCTGATTTATCTCCTTGATTAAAATGAGATTGAGCACTCGTATTAGAATTTCTGGCAGTGGCAACCACACTCCTAGTCGGGTCCTGAAGTGGTGTCGTAGTAACTCCACCACTCTTAGTTGTCATGACCGGGGAGCTAAGTTTCGGCCAAGAATTAGCAATGACCAAAGGCAATTGCAATTCTACTGCATCGACATTCTTGGCCACTACAGAAATATCATCCTCGTCGTCAATAGAAACAATTTCCACATCAGAGTGACCAAACGCATTGTCAATTTGGTCATGAAAGTCCCGAAGAGTTAGTTTCGTAACTGATTTTCGCTTACCCATGACAACTCTCTCACTGTCCTACAATATGTGCTACACAAAAGAGAGAAAGAGAGAGGGTGGTACCGTGAAGATGAGGTCAGTAGAAGCTCCGGCGAGGTCGCCGGAAAGCTGCCGGAAAAATATCACCGGAAAATGAATGGCCTCAAGTGGATGGAAGCCCTCGGCTCAGGGAGTCCGAATATGTAAGTGGTTAATCTTGGAGATGCTCCATTGGCCGTAGATCTGGATTTGAATGGCGAAAACCATGGGCAATTTTGTCGGCTCCAAAACCCTACAACAGTACAACTTGTACAACGCCTGCCAACAAGCCGCCTCATCAGAACCTTGTGCTATTGAGTAAAGTAGGCGCAGAGTATTGTGGAGGAAGACAAATCTGAAAAAGCTATCCAATGTCGAGATCTACACTCCCTGGCGCCCAGAGACGGAGCCAGGAATTTCACTATGTAGGGGCGAACTTTTTTTCTAACATACTTTGCAGGGGCGAGCCTATGTAATTCATAGGAAAATTTATTTTTTTCTATATAATCGTAGAGGTTTTTTTTTTCTTTGCAGGGGCGACCGCCCCTACTGGCCCCCCCCTGGCTCCATCACTGCCGGCGCCATTGTCGCGTTCGGAAGTTGTATTTTGAATATGTCTGTAATGAGGTTTCACAATGAAATATATAATGATACTTATTATGTCACGGGCTTTTTAAATTTGGTTTGTAAACTATTTAGAATTATTGTTATTAACATATGTGGGACACCCCACAAATAAATAAGCTCAATAATGATATCATTCATTTGTTGGGTGTCCCACATATGTTCATGCCAATAATTCTAAATATTTTACAAACCAAATTAAGAAAGCCTGACATAATAAGTATCATAATATATTTCACTGTCAATCCGTATTATTGGTATATTCCGAGTATCATAGGTATATTCCGAATATCTGAAACTTAGATCAGCTGAATACAATCCGTAAGCAATATTCAAAAAATATCATAGAAAGCGATTCAATGAGTAAATTTTTAGAGTACTTATTGACTTATCCCGGTAGATACCCAAAGGCGTCGCCCAAGTTTTTGATCGATCGGTGGAGTTAAAATATTTTTTTCACCATATAGAGTTCCTTTCTGAGACAAGGGTGACCTCAAAATATTTCAAATCCAGACGGAGGAGTCTTTGATCTTTCATTCATATACGGCTCGGGGTGCAAGAAAAAATGTTGGCATTGGCAGTATGTAAAAGCAGTGGCCAGCTCGTATATAAGACTTTCCCTGCCCTTGTTCGTGAACATCACGAGTTGTCTCGTAACAAAATCAGTCGTTGTTGTTACTCCTGTTGTCTTTTATGAAGAAGTTGGGGACAACAAAGAAATAGCAGTTCATACTTATGAATAGGTGAAAAACTAAAAATTAAACCATGGTAGTATAGAATGTTGCTACTTAAAAGAAAAATACCTCATTTTCAAGTTTATTATTGAATTGGGCTTATCTCGAAGAGTAAGAGTTTTACTCTTGTATAAATGCATTTATACAATCGACGAACGGCTTAAAATCGTAAGCAACATTGAGGGTTGCAAGTCCCTTTTATATATAGAAGATTACAAAACTTGAATGGTGGTAAGAATGTTATGCAAAAGAAAAGACCAAAGTAAATTTCAGGTTTGTTACCCAGTTAAGCCTATCAGAAAGAGTTACAGTGTTAGTGTTACTCCTGTATGAAGGCATCTATATAATCGACCAACTAAAAAGAACCATAAAGAACACTAAGAGTTGCAAGACCCTTCTAAGAATATCATTTTTCTGAAGAAAAATTCTTTTGCTCATAGCAAATTAAAAAGGAAAATGATTTCTACACTCAACTTTCTTATGAATAGTACACTTCAAATTTATTTTTTTAGTGCTTGTATTGTGTGCCATTTTGAGCACTACATGACAAATTTTGAAGTGCATTTAGGAATATGAGGTGCAAAAATAACTTCACTAATTAAAAAGGGATTATGCTTACAATGACCACCATCCTACGGTAAGCTATCAAAACACTAAGCAATTAGGGTAACACGTGGTGGCATGGCGACTACTAAAATCTAAAGAAGATGTGTTGACCTTTGTAAAGGACATAACTTACCCATAAGAAAGCAATTAACAAATAGCATTATAGTTGGAGGGGCAAAAGGGCCATTCTTCAAATTTTATTATGTTTTAGTGCTTGAATTGTGTGTCATTTTGAGCACCACATTACAAATTTTGAAATGCATTTAGGAATATGAGGTGCAAAAATAACTTCCCTAATTAGAAAGGGATTATGCTTACAATGACCATCATCCCATGGTAGCCTATCAAAACACTAAGCAATTAGGCAAACAGGTGGTGGCAAGGCAACTGCTAAAATTAAAATCTAAAGAAGATGTGTTGACAAATTGCATTATAGTTGGAGGGGCAAAAGAGTCATTTAACTAGGTGCCATGGACCAAATTTCATCCCATCTCTCCTTCTTTATATTGTAAAGGATTCTACCATTAGCATCTGGACAAGTGGTGACACTTCTATCCCTACAAGACTGTAGACACCCCAAATTTGAACTCTCGTATACGTTTTTATCCCCGATGATGAAGAGCAACGTTTGGAAAACCTCTCGGAATGAAATTCTTCAAGTCAACAAGGTCAACAGTGCCGCGCAACACTCAATTCTCATGTACAACACTCCCTCAGTCGCGCACGGCATGCCTTTTTGACATTGGCGGTGGAAGAGTGCCGCACGACACAGTTTCAGTACCGCACAGTACAATTTCAGTGCCGCACGACACTGTCATACATCAACTCAACTTTTGCAGAGTTTCCAGCAACTTGAATTGTTGACATTCAGTTCCTTCGTTCCATCATGATTTCTTGCAAGGCTCAAAGGCTATGCAATAGCTATGATTGCATTGAGTGGGTACCAAGTTTGCTTGACGATCAAGTTGCTTTCTTCCCCTATAAAATGCCGATCGGTTTGCAAGGAAGAGGCAACTGAAAATCATTAAAAACCTCCTCTAAATTCTGCCTAAAACCCTTCATCATCTCATAACCAGTTACTACCCCCATAAACCAATCCGATAATCATTCCAAACTCCTCGAAAAGAAAACCCAAGTTGAAATCCGAAATTCCCAATACCCAGTTTTCGGTCTAAACCGTGTTCTAGCCACAATTCATTCTGACAAACCAAGAACTAGGCAACCTTGCTGCTGCAATCCGAGCACAGTCTGAAGTAGGAAGAAGGTTCAAGCCACGACCCGGAGTTCCAGAGGGCATTTCATTCCGAGCAAGTTTCATCCTAAGGTAAAAATCTCAGTTTCTCGACTGAAATCCGTTGTTTCGGTATTCTGAGGGGAGAAGCTAGGTTCAAGACGGTTCTCTAATACCTCCCTTGGGTTTGGTGGATCCATATTCCAACAGAGTTTGACAACTAAAAGTTTTCTCGTTGATAAAAATCTCCACGATTACCCCTATGACAAAATCATTGAACCGAATGGCGTAATCAATTGAGGAGAGACATTTTTACAAAAACATGAGGTTTTCATTCCAAAAACAATTGAATTTTAGTTGCTTTTTAACATCATAAACGTGTTTGCTTTTGTTTTCCTCGAAAATCAAATTTCAAACTGTTTACAGATTGAACAATACCGCACGACACACATGGAGTACCGTACAACATTCTGTTCTAAATTCGAATTTTTCTAATCAGTTACTTTTAAAAACAGTTTGAAATTATGATTTCCGTTTAATTATCTGCTGTTATGTTAATTATCATGCTATTTATTGTCTTTCATTATTATCATATGTTTTGGCATGATTAATAGTTTATTTGATTAAAGTTTTTGCATTAAAATATTTTTGAAAAATCTCACAAATATTTAGTAAAGACCGATTTTTAATTGGGCGAGCGGAGTACCTTAAAAACTTTCCACGTTCTTAACCTGGCTCCCGAATCCAAAACGATCTCTAGTTTTCAAGTTCTTTTTTTTTTTATTCGCGAGAGTCACATTATTTTCCAAATCATTTTCAAAAAAGTTTCTCGGGTTAAATCCTTTTCCAAAATAAAAACTCAGGTGGCGACTCTAAACAAAACACGGTTTTTTCCTATCCGGTGGTGGGCGTCCACAAAATGGTGACTCCGCTGGGGATTCTCAAATTAATCTCTAATTTGGTCCTTTTATACTTATGAACTTCCCAAAAGCTTGTCAAAATGAAAATGCTTCGCGCTATCGAAGGAAGGAATGATGGACTAACAGGGCCTCGCCCGACCATTCTGACTAGAGCTTTTTGGGTTGTTTATTTGTGTAAAGATGTCAAAGAATAGATTAATTTGGAGAGCCAAGCTTGAAAAATATTTGTGGAATTTTTGAAAACAATTTTATTGCTAAACTTTTGCATTGCACATGCATCAATGTTGGATAAGTCCCGCTGCTGCGTATTGGTTACCCTACCTAGCTTGTTGGTGTTAGGACATCCCCGGATGCTCAGCAACCCTGAACCGTGATGAGTTAGCCTGCCGCTTGACCTTTGCCATGCAGTACACTTGGCACTGGGAGGCAAATATTGGCTCTAGTCTGGGGGACTCCCTAAATCAAAACTGACATTTGCATATAGTAAACCTAGAACCTTCCAACCTCAGACAGGGACCCACAGGTTAGGATTATGTGATATATCTTGTTAACTGTTTACTGTTTTGTTGACGTGTATGCATGCATATACATGGTAGTTTTCACCTTAGGTTGTCACCATCCCCCCACAGTAATACGAAAGATTATCTCAATAATCGGATGCCCCGTTGGATATACAAAAATCCTTTTTTCAAAATAAATGTTGCAATTGGCTCTTTTCCTCCAAATAATTAGAATGTTTTATTTCTGTTATCAGAGTTTGTAACCGAAAATGGGTGATCGCTCCGGAAACAAGAAGCTCAAGACCACCTTTACCATCCATCACGGTGCACTAGTGTGGATACTTGAAGAAGTGGGGCAAGAAGATATCGGGAATGAGACTCTAGATAAAGACAAGCTTGAAGAACTCATTCACCAGCTAGTCATGTTTGACCAACCAGGATTAACCCTCCAATGGCATGATCCTGAGAGCTTTGTGAACGGTCAAGGTTGGGAATTCCACTTTCCCAAAGACGATGAGTCCAAAAACATCCCCGACAAGATCACTGTCATGGTGGAGCAAGAAGTGAGAAAGAAGATTCGGAAGCTATGCCACCAATCATATATTTCCAGCTAGATGGCAAACCAGTCTACTACTTCCAAGACCCAGTGACCGGAAACAAATACTGGGATGAATGTGACTGTGAAGCATGCTAACAAGACTGTCTCCTTCAGAATGATGGTTTGTCCCCTCAACAGCTCAAGGAAATGTGTGCCATGGAGAACCCGCCGAAGCAGCCAGAGCCAAGCAAGGAAGAGAAGTCAGATGAACCAAGTCAGTCCACTCCGGAATGCTCTTCCAGCAAATGAAGTATCAACAGCAAGCCAGTTGTCAACAAGTCTAGCCTGCCAGGCCTTTTGGGACTGTCAAGTCCATCTTTTGTAGCTCAAGTCAGTTTGAGCTTTATCGAGTCAATCTATACTTTTCAGTACCAAGTTAGTTTGTACCTTTTCCTTTACGTCAGTTGAGCCAGTTTGTACTTCTGTTATGTTGAACTTCCTTTTGTTGGAGGAAAAGAGCAGTTGTAACCCCGAACTACGTCATGGCCTGATTCCTCCGAAATGGAGATACGTAGGCAACCCCTAAAAAGGTTCGGCCTTTGTTTTGTAATGATCTTTCAAATAATATGGGGATTCGAACATATCCAACAGAGCGCTGAGGATTTGGGCAATCCTTTCTAAGACTGTGTTTCTTTTTTTTTTTTTTTTTGCATCATGCATTATGCATCATTCTTTCACTTGTACATAAATTCTTTTTCAAAAGCATGCACATAACATCTTGCACCAGTCACTAAATTCATTTTCTTTCCACCATCAATCTTAATCATTGGTAAGAGCGAGAAGAACACTGTACCTAGCTGGACTAGAACTCCCAAACAACGATTAATTCAAACTGAGTAAAAAACAACACAGTCGGGTTGCAGAGTTTCCAGCAGCTCGAATTATTGACATTCGATTCCTTCTTTCCATCATGATTTCTTGCAAGGCTCAAAGGATATGCAATAGCTATGATTGCATTGAGCAGGTACCAAGTTTGCTTGATGACCAAGTTGATTTCTTTCCCTATAAAATGCTGATCGGTTTGCAAGGAAGAGGCAACTGAAAATCATGAAAAACCTCCTCTAAATTTTGCCAAAAACCTTCATCATCTCATAACCAGTTACTACCCCCATAAACCAGTCCAATAATCATTCCAAACTCTTCCAAAAGAAAACCCAAGTTGAAATCCGAAATTCCTGATACCCAGTTTTCGGTGTAAACCGTGTTCTAGCCACAATCCGTTCTGACAAACCCAGAACTAGGCAACCTTGCTGCTGCAATCCGAGCAGAGTCTGAAGTAGGAAGAAGGTTCAAGCCACGACCCGGAGTTTCAGAAGGCATTTCATTTCGAGCAAGTTTCATCCAAAGGTAAAAATCTCGGTTTCTTGACCGAAATCCGTTGTTTCGGTATTTTGAGGGGAGAAGCCAGGTTAAAGATGGTTCTCTAATACCTCCCTTGGGCTTGGTGGATCCATATTCCAACAGAGTTTGATAACTAAAATTTTTCTCGTTGATCTTCACGATTACCCCTACGACAAAATCATTGGACCGAATGGCGTAATCAATTGAGGAGAGACATTTTTACAAAAACATGAGGTTTTCATTCCAAAAACAACTACGTTTTAGTTGCTTTTTAACATCATAAACGTGCTTGCTTTTGTTTTCCTCAAAAATCAAATTTCAAACTGTTTACAGATTGAACAGTACCACCCTGCACTCCATTTGTACCGCACGGCACACATTGAGTACCGTACGGCATTCTGTTTTAAATTCGAATTTTTCTAATCAGTTTCTTTTAAAAACAGTTTGAAATTATGATTTCCGTTTAATTATCTGCTGTTATGTTAATTATCATGTTATTTATTGTCTTTCATTATTATCATATGTTTTGGCATGATTAATAGTTTATTTGATTAAAGTTTTTGCATTAAAATATTTTCGAAAATTCCCACAAATATTTAATGAAGACCAATTTTTAATCGAGCGAGCGGGACTTTCCACGTTCGTAACCTGGCTCCCGAATCCAAAACGATCTCTGGTTTTCAAGTTCTTTTTTTTTAATCGCGAGAGTCACATTATTTTCCAAATCATTTTCAAAACGGTTTCTTGGGTTTAATCTTTTTCCAAAATAAAAACTCGGGTGACGACTCTAAACAAAACACTTTTTTTTCCTATCCGGTGGCCGGCGTCCACAAAGACCTTCTCGAGAAAGAGTGCAACAACCAACTAACTGACTAATACTTCCTCTATCCCAATTTGTTTGCTCAGTATTGGGAATTCCCCAGTTTACTAGGTTAGAGTCAAAAGCTATAAAGTGCACAGTTTTTCAATCTTACCCTTCAAAGCTTGGGTGAGAAATAAATTTGGCACTCACCTTTTGTGCGTAGACAAAAAATGAAGTTCTAATTGACAAAAGGGGTGCTAAATTAAAAAAAAAAATAAAAAAAATAAAAATTTGTCTTCTCAAATTTAGTTCTTCTTCTTTGTTTTTTTTTTTTTTTTGGTTTTGCTTTGTTTTTTTTTGTTTTTTGGTTTTTTTTTCTTTTCCGATGATAACAATCTGTGCCATTTTTTTTCTATTTATTTGGAGTTATATCCAATCCAAGTTGATCACAATTTGATTTTTTTCTTTTTATTTAGGTGAACTCTCCACAAGTTTTGGGCATTTTTTTGCTACGTCTCCAATTTAGACTTCTTTGATGGCTTATAAAGAGAAGAACTGTTTTATTCCCATACTTTTTTTTGGATGCTTAATTGTCAACCCTTGTAAAGTTTTTGGGAATTCAATGTAGTGATTTACTTTTTGTATGTTTGTGTGCTAACTCAATGTAATATGTTTATTCAAGAAAGTGAGCAAACAATTTGAGACAAACCCAAAATTGAAAATTGAGCAAACAAATTGGGACAGAGAGTATAAAAAGGATAAGGACACAAACCAAAAGGCAAAACCGTAATTTCGGAGGACGAAGAATTTTTGGACGAAACCCATATACAGTAAATGGGCGGCGGTGGTTTATTATATGTAGGATTGGCATTTACCCTGGCAGTGGCAGGTAGGCCATTTGACTTGGAACAATTTAATACTATTTCATGTTCTCTCGGCCTATCTTTTTTTTTTTTTTGATCGGAGAAAAGGGTGGGAGGGGGCGACCAGCGTTGCAGACTCCCTTGGGCGTGACCATACGGGCTCCCGACCCACCTGTGGAATGTCCGGTTCGAGCCATAGCTACTGTCCGTGAGAACAGACCGTCACCACAGGCACCACCGTGTGAACAGGATGGCAGAGGGCCCTCCACGGCACAGGGAGTGCGATGTCCTGCACCAACTGTCCACCCAAAGGGTGTAGTTGGGGCACGCAGGACTTGAACTCCAGACGTGGAGGTAAGTGGACACACTTGTGCCACACACCCCGGCCATCCCGGCAACCACCTCGGTGGTCTCGGCCTATCTTGTAGCTGTACTTATCACACTCCCTACAGTTGCACTAGGGGGCAGGTCATTTGACTGAATATTATCACAGTTAATGTAAAGGTAGATTTTAGGGACTTACCAAAAAAAAAAAAGGGTAGATTTTAGGGTTGATTACAATTACTCCTATACACTTCTACATTTTTTCAACTCTACACTTTGTGAACTTAAGGCTATGTTTGATAAAGCTGAAAACTGAAAACTAAGTATAGAAAACTGAATGCTGAATTTCTTAAGCTGATAAGCTGTTTGATATGTACTGAATTTTAAGCACTGAATCAAATAAGCTGTTTGATATGTACAAAGTGCTGAATCTTAATTTCACTTATTTTCCAACTTTGCCCTTCGTAGATTGACATTGTCATCCTAAAACCAAATCAATTAAATGAAAAAAAAAAACATGCATTTATCAAAATCATAACAATCAAACATTGATATTGTCGTCCTAAAACCAAATCAATTAAATAAAAAAAAAACATGCAGTTATCAAAATCTTAACAATCAAACATTGTCAAATGTTAAAGTATAAAAATTACATTTGACACTCAATAGTAATTCATATTATTTAATTGCACAGCAATTTGGTCACGTAAGTTGAGCATAAAAAATTGGTCTGCTTGGGTTGATCCTCCTCCTGCTTCTAAATTATCCACATGTTGTTGAGCATTGCCGTAAAAAGCACTTGGATTGTTGAATTCGTCAAGAAATATATCAGAAATGCAAGTTCTCCGAATATAATTGTGCATGGTTATGCAAGCAATTACTATATTCCTTTGTGCCGCGAATGGATATGATGACATTCTTTTTAGTATTGGAAAACGAGCCTTGAGAACTCCAAAAGCACGTTCAATCACGTTCCGTAACCTAGCATGTGCAAGGTTGAATCGCTCTTCTTTGTTCCTAGGGCGACGACCATTTCGAAAATCAGATAACCAATAACGCACATTTCGATATCGTGTCATAAAGCCACGGGTATGACTATAAGCAACATCACAAAAAAAGTATTTTCCTGCAAAAAAGAAGAAAAATCATGCCACGAAATACTACAATCAAATTTTTAAAAAATCATCTTACCTGGTGGAAGAATTGGAAAATTGTTAGCTGGATCACTCATAGTTTCTTTTAACACCCTTGGGTCATGCGCTACTCCTTCCCAATCAGCCCAAACAAATGTGAACAACATATCAAAGTCACATATACCAAGCACATTGCCCCTTCATATGATGTAAAATAGACAAACAAGGAGTATCGAAAAAAATCAAGAGTCCCACATCAAAATCATGTAAATAAACTATTTCAATCTAGTTCATCTCAAAATCATATGATGTCAGTTTTCAATCTAGTTTCATCAAATTCATGTAAACCAAAGGTTTTCAATCCAGTTCATCTCAAAATCATGTCAATCGAGAAAACCCCAGCAGAGGAAGGAGAGAGAGAGAGAGAGAGAGAGAGAGAGAGAGAGAGAGAGAGAGAGAGAGAGAGAGAGAGAACTTGGAGATGGGTATCGTTGAAAACCTGGTGTTGATCTCTGGAAAGAAGAGGCAGGGAGGCGAGGGCAAATAACGTCTGAAAAAAATGAGGGCTACTGAGCGTGTTAAGTGATAAGTAATAAGTAGGGGGGAGCTACTTAATATTTTTTTCCTTACTTTTACCTTGCTCTTAAAATATCCAGCCTTCCTTATTTTGGTTATCAAACCAACTTATTTAATTTTTACTTAACATATTCAGTTTTAAGTGCTGAATAGTGTTATCAAACAAAGCCTTAGGCCTTGTTTGATAACTCAGATTTAACACTTAAAACTAAATGAATTAAGTAATAAGTGATTAAGTAGGTTTGATAACTATATTTTACATTACTTAAAAAATTAAGTGGCTCTTAAAATGTAAGCTAAAATGTTGATAGAAATTAAGTAGCTTTGAGCTACTTAATTTTTACTGAATTTACAACTACTACAAACACTCTTCCGCCGCATCCACTACATCGCCGCCACCACTTCTACCGCCACTCCACCACCAACCACCACCACTCCGTCACCACCACTACATCGCCACCACCACTTCTACCACCACCACCATAACCACCACCCCGCCACTCCCACCATCACCGGCGCCACCACCCAACCACCACCACTCTGCCACTCCCACCACTGTTACCACCACCACTCCTCCACTGCCACTACTACACCACCACCACTACTCCGCCACTCTCACCACAACTACCGCCACCACTATGACTACCATACCGCCACTCCCACCACTACTCTTCCCACCAACACTCCCTCACCACCACGATGCCACCACTGCACAATCACATCCACGGCCACTGCTATACCACCATCACAACCATCACCGCCCCTATACCACCATTTTGCCAATATTCTTTATATTTTTATTTTTTTCATAAATGTACTTTTTTTTTTTCATTTATGTAATCAAGTAGTACCACCGCTACTTCCACTACACCACCACTACTCCCACAATCACTACCCTATCACCACGATGCCACCATTTCACAATCACTACCATCACCACTCCTATACCACCATCACAACCTTCGCCGCCGCTATACCACCATCTTGCCAATATTCTGTATATTTTATTTTATTGATAAATATTTTTATTTTATTTTAATACTTCAGCTCTTTATACAGATCAAACAATGTCTTTATTTCAGTACTTAAGATTCAGTACATATCAAACAGCTTATTAGCTTAATAAATTCAGCATTCAGTTTTCAGTACTTAATTTTCAGTTTTCAGCTTTATCAAACATCCCCTTAATCTATCACTTATTATCACTTAGCATCTTTTGTTACTATTGCGTCCAGATTTGGGCATTAAACCCCAATATAACTTGCACGTGAGAGTAATTTATGACCGAAGGGCTACCTTTCATCAATATTGTTAGTATAAACATCTTTATAATTTATATTTCATATTCCGACGAATGCGCCCTTTTATTTCTTAGTTTAGGTACATCTATTTTGTATAAGTAACATGCTTCTCTCTGTAAATTATTTGTTACATGAGACCGAGTAGGAGTTAAATTGCGACGATATAAGAAGTTTATTTATAAGCTTCGATATGTAGGTCATTTATATAAATATAGTTGACTTAATTGGGCATCTTAACCTATTTAATATAATACAGTCGTCTTTAAAAAAACGGATAATCATAAGTTTTACCTCCATTTTTTTGAAGACAAAGGTGATTCATGCGTGTACTAGTAGATATTTGATCAATTCGATATTTGTTCAGAATGATTCCACATCATGAATGAATATTAATGCTAGGATCATCGAAATTGGAGCCTTGCATAGAACAAATGATTAACGGAGACAAGCGTGTTCTTTGAGTTAATTGAAGGATTTACCTAAAAATTTAAACGTGCATTTATAAAAATATTACGTATGTGTTATGGAAATTAATAGGTACTAATGTGTTAGTGTGAAAGGAAAATTTTGATCATAGGTTACATGTAATACCTCAAGTTTGGGGGTAGAGGGTGTTTAGTCTCACATTGTTTGGAAGTTAAAACCTCATGTGGTATATTAACACCCACCTTCGGCCATATGGTACATTCTTAGGTATACCTTTTCAGGCCAAGTGTTTGGGTCGAAAGGGGGTTCATAATCACCCGGGTCAGGTTGAAGAGTGATCGGAGTGGTTAAGTGGTATTAAATGGGGCAATCGTGAAGTATTTTTTTAGAATAAGGGGGTTATTGTGAAATGGTAATAGCTTGAGGGAATAATTTATACAACCCTACTTATATGTATAGTACAGTATAAATATTTCACTAATTAATTATACGAAGTTTTCTATTCACAAATAGATGGCCTAATTTTTACCCCCTAGTAATATGGTAGGATACAATGTATATGTTCATAAATGCATTAAAAGCTAGTATGTTAAGATATCAGGGATAAGAAGGTGAAGGAACTTTTTTGCTAGATTTACCAACTCGGAAAAAATTGTCAGCAGAAGTAATTAATATTACGCTCTAATTTTATCAACGTTTAGATTATTGAACCCGAAGAGGGAACTAAATTTAGTTGAAATACATATGAGTATTAACCATGCATATCCTCCAGTGAATATACAAGTAATTTGATGCAATTAAATCTATAGAAAAAAAAGGCGACCAGTAAATACTTGCACAAATTTATTGAAACATAATTAAAATCCATTTGTCACAAAAATACCACACATTTATTTTCTACCTTATCCCTTGTCACAATAAAGTTTTTGGGAACATCAAAACAGATTGTAAATTTTGGTTTCCTGTTAAAAAAAAAAAATTCCTCAAATGAATAAGTTTTTTTGAAATCTTTTGAAAACGTCTCTAAGTATTGAAAGCATCAAACTTCAACCATTAGGAAATGGATGGCTGCTAAGAAGCGCGATGTGCCGTTCACTCTGCTCAGCTTTTCCTGCAGGTCGACCTCCATGTTCAGTGTTGTACGATGGACCTCGAACATTGCTGTGAGATGGATCCGCCATATCAACAAACCTGCCTATCATATGTTTTCGCATACATGGATCCATCCCTTCTAATATGTCAACCACATGGGATGTCCCGTTGGGTTGTTCTCCCTCGTCATTAAACCTGTCCGTGTGCATAGAAAGCCTACTCCAATGAACGTCGATACTGGATAGCGGAATTGGAATGCACAAGGAACGGTAACATGCAAGATCGTGCGGACATGGCAATCTGTGTGTTGTTTTGATCGAATAGCCGCAACAGCCGCCTGGGTGGGGGTAGGCGTTTGCGGCGGATTGTAGCAGAAATTCGATTCACTCCAGTGCATATAATGAAACGTGACACCTTATTTCATCAAAAAAGTCGTCACGTAATTGCGAGTGGCGTGGAATGTTGACAGATTTCTCGAATGACTTCTTAATTTCCCCAAACTGATTTGTTAACATTTTTTCCATGCGGTCAAAAGAAGTTTGGAGCGATGACATTGTGGTATTCCCCAAATACTTCTTTAGCCTCGCATGTACAGACTCGGCCCTGTAATAGAATAATGCAATTTGTTTAAATAGGAAAGTTTGAATAGAATGCAGAAAATTTAATTCGTAAAGTTATAAAGTGACTATACCTTTGACTTGAATTGCTCCCGAGGTGCATACATGTATCTGTCCATGCTGAAATAAACCGATTTCTGTACGGCCTTAACCATGTATCCGCAAGATAAGTTATGACATGCGGATATTGGCTATACTCCTCGCACATGGCAGCCCATTTTTGCTGGGAAGATGAAGTGGTCGATGAATGAATAAGGGACTGCCATGAATGGTAAAAGTCTGTAAACTTAGTACTAAGCACATCACTGCAGTTCTTCATTACGCATTGATTTATGTGCCAAATGCAAAGGATGTGACGTGCCGTGGGGAAACATGTTTCAACGGCTTTAATAAGTGCCAAATCCCGACCTGTCACAAATATCAATGGCAACAATGCCCCATTTCCAACCATCCACTTCGTTAAGGTATTCAAGGCCCATGTCAGTCGATCTGCCCTCTCATTATTAAGATATGCGAACATAAGTGAGAAACTTAGATTTGTGGATGTGATACCCACAACCTTCAATAGTGGTTTTCGATACTCATTCGTTTTGTACGTGGCATCAATTACCAACACTGACGAAAAGTTGACAGATAGCTCTAGACTTGTAGGATGAACCCAAACAATATCTGTGATTTCGTTGGTGGCTTGATTTGTAATAAAACCATGGAGGTATCCTTTCTTAATTAGTTTCTCTAAGACATACAGAATTTCAGTTAGATCGCCCCGTTTGGCTTCCTTGTTTATGCGAATAGCGTTGTAAATGCTTCTAATTCCCGTAGTGTTTGACGAGTCTTTTTGCTTCAAAATACTAAGAATTTCACGAGGTGCGGTGCTGTTGGCCATCTCAACCACAAATTGTTTCTCCATTAGTTTTAGCCTTGATGGGTACTCGTGGCCCTCAATATTTTTTTGCTGGTTCATGGTTATGAACTCCACAGGAAACCTTTAAACCCCACTTGGCACCATCTGGAGGTATTGGTATACCTCGTAACTCAAATGGACAATCACATTTTTTAGTCCCAGTATTCCTTTGCAAGATTTGCCTTTCAACCCCACGGTGCGGTTTGTACTTTCCTCCTCTCTCACAACTAAAGAATGCATTTCGGCAACTTGTCGCCTTTTAAATTAGCAGATTTATTAATAACCACCACAATACCATTTTAGAGACCAACTCTGCGCACCCAAGCTAACATATCTTCTCTACTTTCAAAAATCCATAAAAAAAAAAAACGAATATGTATATGTAAAACATTATCTACTTTCAAAATAAATAACGAATATGCATAAGAACAACGAAAATAACTAACCTGATCAGTGCTAAATTCGGGTGTATAATCACGACTGCTGTAGGAAATGCTCTCCTCAATGGGAACATCATTCTCAAATGACCAACCATCTGAATAGTAGTAGTCATCCATAATGTTGGTCGATGAATTACGAAAAACTAAAGAAAAATAGTGCGAGATGTTCTGTGAATGTATGAAGTAGTGGGAGAATGAAGGTGTGAAGTACAAACTGAAAATTGCACGAAATGAAAATTCACTTTCAAATTGATTTTTCCAAAACTTTCCTACACTGATTTATAGCTTCTGATCAATGAAGTAATGAGTTACCATTGGGCACACATATCAATGCCACACCTATCAATTGGCACACATATCAATGGCACCCATATCAATGGCACGCATATCTTGCCGGCACACGGTCGATGTTGTCCGATCGGATTCCAGGATATGTCATTTTTCATGTAGTGGCGCGTATTTTACAATACGAGGTTGCCGATGTCTTTTCACGCGTCTCGCTTCATTGGACTTAAAAATAGTAGGCCTTTTTTATTAATCCGGAGCGACGATAATTAAATAAAATTAGATGGCGGGTATCAACAATAATTAAAAAAAAAATTGAAATAAATAAATAAATAAATAATTTAAAAACTGAATTAAATAATTAAATGAATTGATTTAAAGAAATAAATTCAAAAATTAAATGAATTTATATAAAGAAATGAATTAATATAAATAACATAAATAATATAATAAAGTAATTAAAGGAGGGGAGGAGGGGTAAAATAGTCATTTACGAGGTGTCAATAGTGAAAGTGGGGAGTGCCTCAAGGAAACTTTATTGGGTAAAACAGTCCAGCATGCGGGGGCCATCAATGATTCCACTTTGCAGTCAACAGTTAATGCACAGGAGAAGGAGGTGCAGCACATGACAGCAAGAACAATTATTACACTAGTGGAGTATGATCAACACTCTAGAGTCCCAAGGCAGTCTAGCTACGTAGCTCTAGAAGGGTCTGAGCTGAGGAGCATAATGAGGTGAATTCAAATTCATGCCTAGGCTTGGATTCCTTAGTGGAAGACTCAGAAGGCCTAATTAATGAGATACACAAAGGCAACTCTGTCTAGTTCTACAAAGCCCAGGAGAATGAAGCCCATTTGATTGAAGAAGTTGGACAGGAGAAACCACAAAAGGAGGGTGTAGGAAACTTTCTACATTTGGAAAGACCAATAGTAATTGGGTCGAGTACTAATATCCGTACTTCTCAATTGCCAAGTTTAAACCTTGAAGTTGATTTAAACCTAAGAGAAGCTAGAAAGGCTCTGAGGAAAAAGATACGAGATGGTTGCATGAATTCTGGAGATTGTGAATCTATTGAGAACTCCATCACGTCTGGCATGCAAGATGATGGTCATAACTTAATACTAAAGGAGCTTCAGTCAACTACAACAGTTAGAATGAAATTGGGTATCAAATATTCATATGCGAACGCTCTGATGATGAAAAGAATGATTGAAGAGGATACTAATAGGTTTGCACCTTTGAGGAGGAGCAACTCAAACTGCTGAAACTCAATTTCAGGTTGAATTAGGTACTCCTCTTATCTATGAAATTAATTTCGTGAAACATAAGGGGTATGAGGAGATTAGTGAAGAAAAGGTTACAATCCAAACTAACATAGGAATGAGGTCCTGAGGTGTGCATAGTTTAGGAGTCTAAATTGGGATGTTAGAAAATGTTATAGTACAGAATCTATGGGGAAACATTAAGGTTGGGTTTGCTGAATCAGGAACCTTTGGAAATCAGGGGGGATCTAATAATGTGGAATTAAGTTTCTTTATATCCACGGAAATGGCTACAATACACACCCCTTATTTGGGTGTACCATATGCACCTATTATGTGGTCTAGATTGTGCCACCTCATCAGCAATCGTAACATTTTTTAGTTTTTCGTAACTTTTCAGCAATATGATTCGTAACATTTTGGTGTGTCTCGTAACTTTTATAAAAAAAATCGTAACTTTTACAAAAAAATTGTAACTTCTACAAAAAAATTCGTAACTTTTACAAAAAAATTGTAACTTCTACAAAAAATTCGTAACTTTTGTAAGGGTGTGTATGATACACACCCAAACAAGGGGTGTGCATTGTAGCCTTTTCCCCACAGTCCATAACCTCAAACAGAATTTTCATTTTAATCACTGGTTTTTTTTTGGCTGTGGAATGTTATTAGAGGAAAGGATTGGAAGATGTATCTTGTGCAAGTGTGTGTATGTGGGATATTGGTTTGCCTTGTAGTTGGGGTTGGTGGGCTTTGCTTTGGGTGGTGGTGTGTCTTTGGGGGAATTGGTGGGCTTTGTCTAGATGGTCTTGGGAATTTTCTGAGGGTATCCAGGAGTACTCTTGAAGATGTAGGCCAGGTGCTATCCGTATTTTGCTTGTAATTGTTGATGATATGCTATTCCATGAAGGCCCAGGTTTCTGCTGTTGTGCTCAATTGAAGATCCAAGCTCACAAAGGTTCCTGACTGGTTTTTTTTGGTACTGCTGGATTGGAGGTGTTTTATCCTAGTGTTCCCCATTGCCAAATGATCCCTCGGGACTGAGTTTTTTTGTTCTTTTTTGCTCTGTTTCAGCATTTCGCTGATTTTTTCTCTGTCAGCCTATACTCTGTTTCGTGCTTTGTATTTGGCTTTTCCTCGATGTACCCTTTGTCGAGTTCTAATAAAATTTTGTTGCCAATCAAAAAAATAAAAATTGTTCAGATCATAACTTCAACCTACATCATTTTTTAAAGTTCTTTTTCTCCCAAGAATGTCCCATAAAAGCAAAACAAGACACTTTCAAGTAACGTCATTGCTGCCACAATTTCAAGTGTTGGAGATTTAGCATCCATCACCGCAAACTGTGACTCATTTTCTATCTCATTGTGCACATATGATACCACTAAAGCATCATCTTCACCACACTCTACGAAGTGACGAAGATGATTGTTTGGGAATTAGCTTATTGGGTTGGGAATTAGCTTAGTGATTATAGTAGCAAGGGAAGAGAATAAAGTGTTTGTGGATTTTGTGGTTTTTTTTTTTGTGATGGTTGAGCTGAATTGGAGTGAACTAGCTTTCTGAAAAAATGAAGAGGGTGGTATTAATTTCCCTGGTTTGGGGGTTTGAGCCACAACCTTGAAAGGCTGTGTTTGCTGGGGTCACATAGTCTTTGATGGGGAAAAGAACGGACGGAATACATGGTTGTCTCTCTCTAGCGCTTTGTGTGTGTGTGTGTGTGTGAGAGAGAGAGAGAGAGAGAGAGAGATTTTATTGATGATGGAAGTCCCTCATTTTCCTTCGAGGCCTCCAGCTTTGCAGATGTTGTGTGAACTACACTTCTTGCTCTTCCTCATGGTAAATCAGGCATTTACTTTCCCTTTGCTTCTCTCTCTTTGCATCTTTGTTCATCTTCCCCCGTTGTTCTTCAACTTTTCCCCATCGATTTTTTTTTTTTTTTCTATTTCTTCTTCTTCTTTTTTTTTTTTTTTTCCCAACTTGACACTCCTTGAATGATCTCACAAAGGCCTTTTGAAATTGATGAATAATGGCCTTTGTGCTTATGTTGTGCTTTGCAACCGGTGAGACTTCGATTTTGAAATGGGGAGAAACACTTAGCTGAGACTCTCTTGTGATGCCATGCCATGTGAGCCACACACAACACTGCTAGGTTGGAAACTTCTACGACAACCTTTGGTTTTGGACAGATCCATATTGACTTTGTGTGATGCTTCTTCTGTGCACGTGATACTTCTGAGTTCTGAATTCAAAAACCGTTGGCTTTCTTGACGGTGAGTGCCTCACAAATTTTCTTCTGTGGTGCAAGAACCACTAGAAATGGTCAAGTTTGTGAGGCGTTAAAACCGAGATAGGGTAAGACCGTCTGTCGGATAATGGTGGGAGGGCGCTTTTGAAAATTGAAAACAATGTGAATGCTTTGGATGAATTGATTAACTTATGGCGTTCTTGTGAAAACAATTCAGAGCTATTCTAGACCATTCTAGGATTATTTCCAAGTACTCATGTTTGTTAGAAAAACATTTCTCCTCATAAAGTTTGGCCTAATAAAGTCACTTTCACTTAATTTTTCGTCTTTATTTGATTTTTTTCAAGTTTGTAAATTTTTTAACAATTTTTTTTGTATTACTAGTTTGTCTCAACGAGAGTAATCCAAAAAATAATAAAATTATGATTGGAATTGTCAAATTTTTGAATAAAAATCAAAAGTAAGTAAAAGAATATGTTTTTTTTTGGACTTAGTTTTGTCTTTATTCAATGAAATTCGAGTTTTGATTATAATTTTTTTCTTTTTAATTTTTCTCATCGAGACAAACTAGTAATTTCGCAAAAAGTTGTTAAAATTAGCAAACGGGAAAAAAAATCAAGTAAAGATTAAAAAAATTAGTCAGGTAAGTAGGCGAAACTAGGTGTGCAGCTCAAATGTTTGACACGACATCTATACTACTGCTTTTAAAAGCACAAAGCCATAGGTGGTGTTTTCTACTTTTTTGTTTTCCAATTTCGCCCTTCTCAAGTTTATGTTTTACTCTTGTGCCCTGTTGTCAAAGAAAACTCTTCGGCTTGTTAGTGTCGTTTCGGAACTACTCAACATGCATGAATTCTTAACCGGCACAACTCTTTCCTAATAGTCGCTTTTTTCCCCCTCCCAAATGAACTACATAACTGTTTCCCTTCTCTTAGATTAAACTGTTCCAACAAATTCAACCTCCGCCCAACTCCACTTGCCGTAAACGACCAACTGCGTAGAAGACCAAATCCGCTTCCGGAGAGAGACCAATGCTGCAGATCGCAACACCCGATTTGGCATACTACTTCGACTCCCTTGAATACGACTTCGGCTTTGTCCAAAATAATTTTGTTTTTGGTCCTCCTAAACATAATAATTTTCGGAGAGAGACCAGTGCTGCCGATCGCAACACCAGATTTGGCATACTGTTTCGATTCCCTTGAACCCGACTTTGGTTCTGTCCAAAACATAAATTTTTTTGGGTCCTCCTAAACATAATATTTACCAGCGAAGAAGAACAAATGAAGCAATGGCTCTCTCTCTCTCTCTCCCTTAAGTATATTTGCTATACAGATTTTAGATATGAAGGTAATTAATTTTATGCGAAATTTGAGGTTGTTAATCTGATCATTGGATCACAGAACTTCGGGATCTTAATTTCCTTTCCAGACTCCCATGTTTATGGTGGGCTTGCTGTTATGTTTCGGATCTATCAACGGCGGATTGCTCATTTAGTTTGCACGGATGGGGTAAGTTTTTGCTTCCTGTTATAGATTCACTCAGCATTTACACTTTCATTTTGCCGTGATTATTTGTGGAAATTTTGAATTTTGTTGTAGATTTAACTCCCAAACTTTCTATGCATATGTAAACAATTGTATATATATCTGCATGCATCTTTATATCTCTTTTTTTTCACAACTACAACTCTAATGTTTTTTATTTTTTGACCAGCAAAGAGAATTTTATTAATCATTGAAAACGAATTACAACGATTAAAGGGACAACGCTTAGATGAAATACAAAAAATGGACATCCCAACAATGTTGGCATCTCCGAAAAGTATCAAGCCCTAAGCAAGGACCAAAGGGACAAAATATAGTAGTTGGCAAGGGACCAACTATAAAGCAACACAAAATTACATAATTACAAATCTAAAATCTTAAATCACAGAAGAGATATTACTTCATAGAGCCCGGATGCACCACCTCAGATCCCGAAAGAATTCTATACGTTTGGAAGCCATCAGAACTTGATTTCACTGAATCTTCCAAACTTCAAATCATTCATTCAAGCCCCTCTCCATATTATACCCAGATTAATCAAATGTTACCATAAAATGGCATCTCCAGAATCTCCATCGAATCCCCATCCAAACTTCAACACAGAATCAATAGCAAGATCGTAGAGAAAGGACACAGCACTTCTACTGCAGCAAAATCAGATCCAAATCCTAATTTTTTGGCCTTTAATCTCCTTATCCCATCTAGACATCTTTTGAAATCATCCACCGTGTACTCATTCAGTTTATATGAAGCTTTTGTCCAGATTGCTATTGTGATTTTAATTTTCTCAACTAGCTCCCCAACATCAACTAATTTAATTTTGAACACAATTTGATTCCTTTCCAACCATAACAACCACAACACTGTGTAAAAACTAATATCCCAACATGCTTTTTTTACGTTCTTATAATTGAATGAGTCCCACCAACACGTTAGATCATATAAATTTTCTGGACAAACCCAAGTAATACCCCACCATAACATAATTTAAGACCATACCTGCCATGCAATTCTGCATTGAAGTAGTACATGAACAGCTGTTTCGAGTTGAAGTTGGCAGAATGGGCAGGATCCCATCAATCCATCCACTTGCTGGAACAAATTTCATTTTGACAGTTCACTTCCCGTTGCTAGTTAAAATAAAAAGACCATTTGCAGTTAAGTGTTCCCAACGCCATTGCGCATGTCAGATTCTTATTTAAGTCGTAACAATTTCTCTAATTAGACCATCACAACAAAGCCACAAATCCCACAAACAAAGCAGGTGGGGAAACATTGAAATCACAATTGCATCCTCTCTCTTCCCCCTCTTTCCTATCTCAAACATGCTAGTCTCATTCCTTTCCACTTTAGCCACTAAGCTAAATCTAATTACCAACCCAGCACTCCACCCGTCAGTTAACCCCAAATTCGTGCTAACCGGGAATTATGCCCCCGTCGGTGAAATGCCTCCCACTGAGTGCTTGGTGGTGGAGGGAGAGCTTCCGCCCTCCCTCAATGGAGTTTACATTCGCAACGGCCCAAACCCACAACATCAACCTCTCGGCCCTCACCACCTCTTTGAAGGTGATGGCATGCTCCATTCAATTTCATTATCACAGGGCCATGCCAAATTTTGTAGCCGGTATGTCAAGACATA
The DNA here is from genome assembly GCA_963854785.1 of Vaccinium vitis-idaea. Classification (NCBI taxonomy): domain Eukaryota; kingdom Viridiplantae; phylum Streptophyta; class Magnoliopsida; order Ericales; family Ericaceae; genus Vaccinium; species Vaccinium vitis-idaea. Next base: position 12,369,830 of record OY978222.1, on the reverse strand, counting down.
CAAATATAAGCTTGAGTGTGGGGGTCTCTTCGCCGGAGTGAACTCTTTGGACCTCTTGGAGTGGGACGGGCAATGGTGGAGAGAACAATGCACGCCTGAGCCGCTGCCGCTCGCCGGGGATGGTAACCTGCACACGTAGACAACCACGTCAGTGCCTAGCCCGGACGGTGGTGGTCCGGGAAGGCACTCCGATGATAAAGTCAGTCACCGGTGGGAAGAAATGCACCAGAGATCTTAGAGAGAGAAGTGAAGAAATGGAGTTATGAGGGTCGTAAATGAGGAGAGAGGAATACCCATTGTGGTAGTTGTGGCTGGGTATTTAAAGGCTGAGGGGCGTGCGTCCCACGCGCTCGGCGCCCCTCACGCGCCTGTCATTCACGCTCGGAATGACAGGTGATATGACCTTCACCCCAGCCCCAGACGCCATGTCTGGGCTGACGTCACGGCACGTGGGTTCGAGTAGTCAAATCAACTTGAGACATTCCCCATCACCCACGTGCTTCTGCAGGCGGCGGTGGCAGAGTAGGTGACTGCCGCATTTAATGCCTCATCATGGACTGTGTGGCGTGCCCGACACACTTCCACCAAACCGGATATATCCGAGCCCCACGTTACCGAGGTCAACCGACTCGGCAAGCGTGCGGCCCAGCCCCTCGGGCGCTCGGCGCATCGATCGGCGGAGCTCCCGAGGGTTGTCTGGGAACCAAGCTGTGAGTACCATGTCCTTGGCACCAAGACGTTCGGCAGACATCGTTCAAACCTATATTCGTCCAGGACCCTGTATCCGCACCGTCCGCCGAGGGCACCGTTCGTTCGGCACCATTGAGGCGGATCGACCTGCATTCGGTTTTGCAGATTCTGGGATAGTGACCCTTTCAGCTCTTCGTGATGTGGAGGGGGGCCCTTGCTGACCCCTATGAACCCGGCCGCTACAATAGCCCCATCAACTACCCAAGCCGAGGGACGAAGAATGCGGGAGTTGATTCGATTGCGGACGGTGGCCGAAGAGGATAGGCTCGGCGCTGCTTCGTCGGGGGTCGGAGTACCGTGAGCGGCAGATTTTTCCCGACGGCTGAGCTACTGGAGCTCCGAACCCCCTTATCCGAACACTTGAGGGTGGTAAGCGTTCGGAACGTCACATCGAACAGTAATGTGAAGGGACGTCTGACGCATTGGTTTAGAGATATGTGACGCGTGGTGACGTTCGTGCCACGTGTCGTCGCTTGATTGGTCCGGACGCCGTCGTCTGGATTCGCGCCCAAACGATTTGAACGCGTCTGGACAGGTGTCACAATCTGGGGGGGTGACCCTTGGCCTCCCGAGCCGGTGCCATAATGGCCCCCAACCCCTTTCCTCTATAAATACACGGGAGGGAGGAGAGAGAAAACACCGTTTTTCTCTCTCTCGCTCCAGAGCTGCTCCGCCATCATCCGCCGCTGCATCCAGCCGTTTTCTTCGCAAAAATCCCGTTTTCGGGCCAAGATCTTCGTCAAAACTCAGGTATTTTTGCTTCTCATCAGTTTTCCTGCATTTTTGCTAAGTTTTCGTACATTTTTGCTACATTTTGGGTGATTTTTTCGAAGTTTTCAACTTCTTGCCTTTCTCGCCTTCTGTTTTTCTTGAGTTTTCCGGCGGTTCGTGCGGCGGAGCACGGCCGCCGGATTCTGGGATTGAAGAACACTCAACGTGTTCTTCCGAGCGTTCATCATTCGAGCGTACTGTCTTCTGCCGAGAGCTGTTTGAGTGATCCGAGCGACTTTCTCCTTAGGTTTAGCCGAGAGCTCTCTAACCTGTTGGGCTCTCGGGATAACTGACACCCTGTGGGGAGCTCGGCAGGGGCTGAAGCCCAACCCTTCATATTTTCTTGAACTCAAACCTGTGCATATCGCTGATGGTTGTTTCACCCGTGCACTGTAGGTTCTCACCTGGATGAGCTCGGATTCTTCGGACTCATCTACCGACGACGTTCTCGCCGACTCCCAGTACAGCGATTTCATCCGCAGCGTCTTTGTCCGAGAGCAGCTAAGAAACCTCGGGAGGGATTATAGGTGCCAATCCCAATCCGAACTTCCACAGTCCGGAGCTGTCCCTCTAAGCGTAGCGCCCCTCCAAGTCATAACGCCCGAGCGCTGGATGGAGATAGAGGAGGAAGCCAGACGCGCCGGGAGCGGTGCTCAAACCTCCACTTCTGAGCAGAACCCACCGCCAAACCCAGCCCTTGACACTGAGGTGCCGATCGACATCCCTTCATCCCCCCCAATCGACCCGACAGAGATCCCAAATTCCCCTGTCGACTGGTCTCCGGATTCGGAGGTGGTAGAGATAGATAGGGATACCGCGGGGTTCAGGGAGCCCGAGCCTGCCGTGGTTCTCGAGGTGGACGAATTCTTGGTCCACCAGACGCAAGCCGAGGGGCATACCCCCGACCCTGAGGGCGAAGGGTCACACTCGGGACCCCAAGCAGGGGATGACGAGGGCTCTTCGCACCACGACGCCGAAAACGAAGAGCAAGAGCAGGCCCCCGAGGACGCTGATGGGGCCGATGCCGAAGGGGGCGTCGAATATGGACGCGACTGGGAGTCAATCCCTCCGCCGAACCCCAAGCACGGCAAGTGCAAGTATGTCGAAACGTATTTCGACGGCTCGGCGGAGAAGATTGCCGCCTTCCGACGGGACTACAACATCCCCGAGGATGTGGAGATTGCGAGGCCCACGGACGACAGGATCCACTACGTGAGGGGGCAGGTGACCGTGCCTCTGATGGCCATCGCCGAGGGCGGTTTATCCTTTCCCATGCCCCGTCTCCTTCGCCAATTCCTGGATGTGTACGGGCTTGCCCCCCACCAGCTGGTCACCAACGTGTACCGCATCATATGCTCGGTGGTCAGGCTGTCCGAGCAGCACAACATCCCCTTCCGCCTGACCGACCTTATGGCGGTTTACACCGTGGCTCGGAGCAAAAGCTACGGCCGATACTACTTCTCCAGGCGCCCCGAGTACCCCCACCTCATCGGTCAACTCTCGGACTCGGAGAGGCATGCCTGCGAGCTGGTTATAGTAAAGGGGAACTACGAAAAACCCCCGGGGGAGGAGTCCATGTGGTCTGTACCCTGGCGTCGTGGGAATCCTAGTAAGCCGAGAGATAATACTTGCATTTTTTTTATTTCTCTCATCCCACGTACCTTTCTCATTGTATCTGTTTCGTTTTCTTCAGTGTGCAGGAAGGTGACGAAGAAGCTTGCCGCAGACGCAGACGACGACGTCATCGACCAGATCTTCGGCATCCAAAACCGCACCGCTCCCGCCATCCTCGGCTACACTCCATCGTACAGAGGTTTCTTGAAGAGAGGGAAGAGCCCCGTGCCGAGGACAGGCGAGCGCCGAAGACGTCTCTTCGATCCCGACATCCAACGCTCCGTCCTCGTCGGCCGGGAGCGTTTGCCGAGGGCCATTCACCACCCTCCTCAGCCTTTCACTACCGGCAGCGGCTCCGGGGTCGACATGGCCGAATCCTCCGCACTAAGGGAGGCTCAGAGGAAGGAGAGAGCCGAGAGAAAGAGGAAAGAGGCAGAAAAGGCGGCTGCCTCCCAGCCCGGACACTCCGCTGAGGGCGAGGACCCTCAGAAGAGGGCCCGTACGGCCGAGACCGCCGCAAAGACGAAAGAGGTCCCTCCAAAGGCCCCGGTGCTCCCCATACCATCAACCCGAACTACTCAGGCCGAGGCCCAGCCGAGGGTGGTGGCTCTGCGGACCCAGCAAACCCACTCTCCGACACCAGACGCCTCGGCTTCCTTGACTGACAAGGACGAGCCGTGGGTGCCGGTCATCCGGACCTCGAGCGGCGAGTCGGTCAAAAGGAACGCCAGCGTCCGGAAGAGCCGGAAGACGGCGATGACCCTGCTTAAAGCCCTCGCTCTGCCAAGGGATATGAAGGCCGTCCCCAAGAACACGGCCGACAACTACGCCGAGCTCTGCACCACCATTGTGAGGGTAAGACCTCTCCTTCACATCTCATATTTTATGAAGTCTTCACGTTCGGTTGATTACTAATTGACGCCAAAAAAAAAATATATATATATATATATATATATTTTTTTTTTCTTTTTTTTTTTGCAGGCTGGCCAGTCGGCTCTGGCTCTCGGCGACAAGGTGTATAGCCTTGGCGTTGAGAAGACCGAGGTCGAGAAAAAGCTCGAAGCCGAGCAGAAGGCTCGTTCGGAGCTGCAGAAGAAAGCCGAGGACCTTGCTGCCGATGGGCATGAGCTGGAAAAACAACTCCTGGAGGTGCGCCGACTCCAGAAGGAGGCCGAGGAGAGGGTCGTCATTGCCGAGAGCAAGATTACGGCAGCCGAGGAGAAGGCCGCTCAAGCCGAGAGGGATCTCCAGCGCGCCCAGGCCGACCACGATGAGATGATGGCTGCTACCGACAAAAATGGTTACGAGAGGGGGGCGCGGGAGACGCTGCGGAAGTTTGCCAAAGAGGCAAATGACAACGAGGAGAAGGCCTTTAAGATGGGGTATCTCCTCGGTCGTGCTGGCTGCTGGGCCGAAGCCTTCTCTGCGGCCTACGATATCGTCTCGGTTCCCGTGGAATCTGCGCTGCGGACCTCCCTTCCTCCGGTTCCCGAGGCTGTAATCCCGGAGATGCCCTTCGACGATGAAGACGAGGCTCCTGAAGGTGGTGACGTCGAGGAGGCGCTGGCCACCGATCCTCCGGTCGGGAACTCTACAGCCGAGCCCAACCTCACAGAGGCCTAGTCCTCTTGTAGTTTTCTTTTTTTTTTTGTTCGAAGTCTTTGTATTCGGGGCTGAGCCCCCTCGCCTTTTATTATGAATGAGACAATGTCTTTCTTTCCTTCCTCTTCTATGTTTGTATCTGGATGTATGAATGTTTATGTCTGAATTTCTTTCAAGTTATGGTTCTCGTTCATCACGAATCGTAATCACCGAAACTGGTAATAGAATCGTAATCACTGAAACTGGTAATAAATGATAGCCCCTGCTTCGGCGGGGAGCCAATGCAACAACGGCACCCTGCCAAAGCAATAGCCCCCGGCTAGTTCGTCAGGTAGGTCCCGAGACCAGGGGCATCTCCTCGAACGCTGGTACTTATTAGCGCCCGCTCTATCAGACACGATTGTGTGTTCAACCGAACGCTAACAAATCGTTTTGGCCGAGTAGAGACCTTTGTTCAACCGAACATAGACGACCGTTCAACCGAACAGGGTCGGGTCGTTCCACCGAACGGCAGTGATTTTGATATGGCCTTCGTGCCGAAGGTAGTTACTTGAAGGAAAGTGAAAATCAAGAAATGACAGCAACTATAAAGAAAGGATCTTATCATTAACATCTCGATCCCCAGGCATTACAAAAAGCTACCGAGGGCATGACAATCGTAAAAATGATAAACATAAGATCCTAACCATAAAATTTCCTTAACTTTGAGGCGTTCCATGGGTTGCTGACTGCTGTGCCATCCATCTCGGCAAGCTTGTAGGCCCCATAACCAGCTTTGGCTAGGATACGGTAAGGACCCTCCCAGTTGGGCATGAACTTCTTTTTGTTTTTCTTTTGCACGACCGCTCGGAGGACGAGATCATCAACATTAAAGGGGCGGATGCGAACGTGCTTGTTATAGCCCCGAGCCACCTCCTGCTGGTAGGCCGTGTACTTGATGTGAGCTTCATCACGGAGATCCTCAATCTGATCAAGCTCGGAGGCCAGGTGCTCATCGTTCGTGGCTGGATGGAACACTTCGGTTCGGGCGGAGGGAACAACAACTGTAAGTGGAAGGACGACCTCCATCCCGTAAGCCATCGAGAACGGCGTTCGGCCAGTTCCTCGCCGGGGGGTCGTTCGGTAGCCCCAGAGGACCTTGGGGAGTTCCTCCACCCACTTCCCGCGCTTGTTGGTCAGCCGACGCTTGAGGCCGGTCGAGATCGACTTGTTCGATGCCTCGGCTTGGCCATTTCCTTGAGGATAAGCCACAGTTGAATTATAAACTCGGATGTTCTTTTTCTTGCATAGCGTTTTAACGGCCTCGGCGACGAATTGAGTGACGTTGTCGGAGATGATAGCATAGGGTACGCCGAACCGAGAAATGACGTTCTTCCAGATGAACTGCTCGACCTCGGAGGCCGTGATGTGAATCAGAGGTTCGGCCTCCACCCATTTGGTAAAGTAGTCCGTGGCCGTGATTAGGTGCCGAAACCCGCCGGGGGCCATAGGAAGAACTCCGACAATATCAAGCCCCCACTGGGCGAACGGCCATGGGCTTGTGACGGGCTGCAGGGACATGGTGGGCTGGTGAAGGATGGGGGAGTGTCTCTGGCACGCCTCACACTTTTTGACGTAATCCTCAGCGCTCCTCTTCATTTTCGGCCACCAGTAGCCCTGGGTAACAGCCCGCTCGGAGAGAGAGCGACTTCCCGAGTGGCTGCCGCAGCTTCCTTCATGGAGCTCATGCAGGACGTGAGGTACCTCGGCGCTGTGCAGCACGCGGAGGTCTGGACCGACGTAGGTGCGGCGGTATAGCTGTCCAGTCGGGGAGAGGAAGTAGGACGTGGACTGGCAGCGGATTCGGTGCGCTTCCTTCTTGTCTGAAGGGAGGGTCTGGTCTCGGAGGTAGGAGATCAGGGGATCCATCCAGCTCGGGCCAGAAGCAGCGATTGTCATAACGTCTTCGGGCGCCCGGCTCGAAGCTTGGGAACGCGATCTCCCCGAGTGTGATCGTTCGCGTGCCTCCAAGCTCGTTGCAGGCTGATCCGAGAGCAGCAAGGGCGTCTGCATGAGCGTTCTTGGCTCGGCCGATATGGGAAAAGTGGACTGCCTTGAAGCTATTTTGCAGTTCCAGGACATGGCTGAGGTATTTCAACATCCGAGCATCTCCAGAGCCATAATCGCTATTCAGCTGGTTCACCACCAGCATGGAATCACTATAAACCTGCAGTTCATCCACCCCGAGAGCGAGAGCAAGGCGGAGTCCAACAATTAAGGCCTCGTACTCGGCCTCGTTGTTTGTGGCTGGGAAACCGATGCTCATAGCACACTCGTGGATGGTCCCTTCAGGAGAAATAAGCACAATACCAGCCTTTGCCCCTCGGCTGTTTGATGCACCGTCTACATGCATCCGCCAGGACTCGCCCGTATAAATTGTAGCCGTGCGGGGAGGGGAGCGCTTGAGAACGAACCCAGATTCTTCGGGGGCGGTGGTGCTTTTGGCCACCTCGGCACCAGCGTCTTCGGCTGTCATTTCCTTCTGGAGATCAGTTTCCAGCTTCGGTGTGAGCTCGGCGACGAAGTCAGCCAACGCCTAACCCTTAATCGCCGTCCGGGGCTCGTATCGGATGTCGAAGTTGGCCAATTCCAAGGACCACTTGCAGATCCGATCCGAGAGATCTGCCTTGCGCATGACGGTTTTCAGGGGATACGCTGTGATTACCACGATCGTGTGGCTCTGGAAATAGGGTAGGAGTTTCCTCTTTGCCGTAACCAGTGAAAGTGCCAACTTCTCAATTGGCAAGTATCTGGTCTCGGCTGGGAGCATTGTTTTGCTCGAGTAATAGATCGGGAACTGCTCCAAACCCTCCTGCCGAACCAGTGCCGAGCTCACAGCATGTTCGGACACCGCCAGGTAAAGGTAGAGATCTTCGTCCTCCCTCGGCATGACTAGTAGGGGTGCTCGGGACATGTAGTTTTTAAGCCCGGCGAGTGCAGCATCGCACTCAGAATTCCAGACAAAGGCTCTCTTACTGGTCTTGATGGATTGGAAGAAGGGTCGGCAGGCATCGGACGACTTGCTTATAAATCGATTGAGGGCAGCAGCCATCCCTGTCAACCGCTGAACTTCCTTGATTGTCGACGGCGCTCGGAGATTCTGTATAGCTTCTAGCTGGTTGGGGTCAGCCTCGATCCCTCGGCGGGTGACGAGGTACCCCAGAAATTTTCCAGAACCGACACCGAACGCACACTTCTCCGCGTTAAGCTTCAGATCGTGCCTTCTGAGGATGGAGAAAACCTTGCCGAGGTGAGAAAGGTGGTCTTCTGCGAATTGGCTTTTTACTACCATATCGTCGATGTAGGCCTCCATGATGTCGCCGAGCTCCTGTGCGAACATCTTGGAGACCATTCTCTGGTAAGTAGCCCCTGCGTTTTTTAAGCCGAATGGCATGACCCGGTAGCAATAGGTACCCCTCGGCGTGATGAATGTGGTTTTCTCAACGTCCGTTACGTTCATTGCGATCTGATGGTACCCTCGGTAAGCATCCATGAAGCTGAGCCTAGCGTGCCCGGCTGTAGCGTCCACCAACTGGTCTATTCAAGGGAGGGGGAAACAGTCTTTTGGGCAAGCATCGTTGAGGTTAGTGTAGTCCACACGTACCCTCCACTTCCCGTTCTTCTTTTTGACTACCACGGTGTTTGCCAGCCACGTGGGGTACATCACCTCTCGGATAGCCTCTGCCTCGATCAGGCAGTCAACCTTTTCCAAGACGGCGTCGGAGTGGATGGCCGAGGACCGCCTTGGTTTCTGCACTACTGGCCTCCTAGCCGGATCAACATTGAGGGCGTGCGTGATGAAATCAGGGCTGACACCCGGCATTTCATAAGGAGTCCATGCAAAGACCTCGATGTTATCCTTGAGGAAGGAGACCAAGTCGTTCCGCTCGGGATTAGAGAGATCCGAGCCGAGCATAAAGTATCTGGTGCCTTCTTCGTTGATGGGCACCTTGACCAATTCTTCGATTGACTTGTCTTCAGCCTTGGAGCCAACGTCTTCGAGGACTGGGGTGCATTCGGGCACCTCAATCCACTGCACCTGCTTTGGCGGCCTGCCCTCCCTTCTGTCTTTCTGGAGGACGACATTGACAAAGCACCTCTTGGAGGCCATCTGGTTGCCCCGGATGGTCTCCTGTTTCCCAGACGTGCCAATGAACCGGACGCACTGGTGGAGGGTCGAAGCTATCGCTCCCATCGCGTGGAGCCAACCTCGCCCCAGGATGGCGTTGTAAGGGCTCGGCGAATCCACCACGGTGAACTCTATTTCCAAACGCATCGACCCCGCCCAGACGGGGAGGGTGATGCTGCCGAACGGGTATACTGGGAACCCTGAGAATCCGACGAGGGGGGTGTCGGAGGGGGTAAGCTCGTCACGCGTTCGCCCAATGGCCTTGTAGGCCGAGTAGTAAAGGACGTCTGTGGAGCTCCCCTGGTCCACCAAGATCCGCCTGACTTCCACGTGGTCAATACTTACCTCAATTACAAGGGCGTCATCATGTGGGAGCTGCAGCCCATCCAGATCCTGCTCGGAAAAAGGAGATAGTGTACGGGTCATTGGGCTCCTCATACTTCCGCTTCGGCGCTCTGCCGAGCGTCATCACTTGCATAGCGGCTTCTATCTTTTGCAGCTCTACATGCATTGCGTCGGCTCGGGCTTTCCCGACCGGCCCGTGGATTGTAACGACCACCCCTGGACGCACCCTGTCTCCTTGCGCCTGCTGCCCTAGCGGCTGAGGTACGATAGCTTGCTGGTTCGGCTGGGGGGCAGCCCCTCTGAGCACGGTCGGCGTGCGGTTGTGGTCTATCCAATTCTCGATGCGTCCCTCGGCGACCAATCGCTCGAGGTGCGCTTTAAACGGCCGGCATCCCGTCGTATAGTGGCCTACCTCATTGTGGTACGTGCATTTTCCTTTTTGGGTGGGATCTGACCCCATTTTCTCCTCCGGCCAGTAGAACCACCGCTTCCTGCCGATTTCTGCCAGCAACCTGTAGATTGGCATGGTAAAGACAGTGGTCTCGGCGACATAGTCATTGTCATTTCGGGGGGGCTTCTCCCATCCCCCTCTGCCGTTGTTGCTTCCGCTGGCATCCCGGGGGCCCCTGTTCCCGTCTGCCCCACCTTGATCGTTTCTTCCCTTCCTCAGGTTGTTCACCTGTTTCTTTGCTTCCTTCGGCATGCTCTTGCTGGAACCTCCCTTGGACGCTCGGTCATAGAGCAACTCTTCGAGCTCTCGGAAACGGTTCACCGTTTCCATCAATTCCACCATGTTCTTCGGAGGTCGCACCATGAGCTCTTTCAAAAGGTCGGAACGGTCATCGAGCCCATTTTTGAATGAAGTGGAAGCGATCCTTTGATCACAACCTTCCACGAGGCTGTACACCTCCCAATAGCGTGCAATGTACTCTTTCAGGGTCTCGTCCGAGCCTCTCTTCATGTTGACAAGCGCGTCGAGCGTCTTCGGCTGTGTGTTGCTAGTCACAAACCGAGACGTGAACGCGCGCTCGAGCTCATCGAAGTCATTTATAGACCCCGGAGCGAGCTGGCTATACCAAAGGAGGGCCGCGGTTCCCAGGCTCATGGAGAACGTCCGGCACATGAGGGAATCGCTATGGCCGTAGAGCTCGGAGACTAGGCGATACTGCTGGACGTGCGTAATCGCGTCCGTCGTGGGCTCATATTTATCAAATTTGGGAATTTTGAACCCGCGCGGTGGGGCTGCCTCGGTTATTTTTCGTGAGAAAGGTGATTGCTTTGCTTTTTCTAACCTGGAGTCGGCAGGGTAAGGGCGGTTGAGGTCGACCGCTCGGTATTCCCCGTGAGCTCGTTTTGCTGACCCGGCGGCTCGGCGCTCCATATCGTGCGCGTCCGCGTGCACGTTGCTCCTCTCGGAGAACAGCCTCTTGTTGTGCCTGTCCCGGGCCTCAGCCGAATCTTCCCTACGCCGGCGGTCCCTGGTGTCGGGCTCGGCATGATAAACCTCAGTCTCGCCCGTCTGTGTGTTGACGAGTACGATGCTGCCACCGTCATTCCGCAGCGTGTATCTGTCTCCGGGCCTGAGACCGTTGTTTTCGTTATGGCAATGCCCTGCCGAGACCTCAACAGGGTTGGTGACCACGTTGCCACGCGAGCAATCACCCCGAACGTTGGGTACCCCGCTCCGGACGCCATGCCTATCCACCGATCGGCAATGGCGCCGGTCACCTCCCCGATCCCTCGATCGGTTATGGTTACGGTCATCCCCCCGTTCTTCGTGCGCTCGGTCTCGACCGTTGTCATCTTTTGGGACGTCCGCCAGGCCCTTTCCTTTGTAATGTTGCTTTTCCGCCTCCCGGGCGTATTCCGCGTCCACTCGGACATTTGGTGTCCGAGCGCTAGATGTCGTGGCGCTATCCTCGGCGTGGTCAGTCCGCCGAGACTGCCTGCCGCGTGTATGTTGCTGGGGCGAACGCGCCATTTCCGATGGGACAACAAGTGCTCCGCCTCGGTGGTCCAACTCCACGACCTGCCCGAGACGGGAAAACACTGGAGCCCGTTCCTCGTTGTCAATCCTCGTCCGCCCATCGGTTCTTGACGTTGTAGGTTGGTTTCTGGCCTGCTTTATGGCTAGTACTTCCTTTCTTAGCAGCGCCAGCTCGGCCTCTATAGTGAGAGGAGGAGGTGGGGGAAGAACTTCTGTGAGTGCTGGAGTCGTGAGGTTGTCAAGAGAGAGAACGTTCCCGTCCATACTGAAAAGGATGTTGCTGGCTCCGGCGTTGCTGGGGCCGGCGCCATTGGTTGTCATGGTGACCGTTCCGTCTCTGTTGACGACGGGAGACAGGGTGAGGCCCAAGTCACTCCTGACCCGATGGTATCGGTGTCGGTCGGCGGAGCTGCGGAACTCTCCGGTGGGACCAAACGCATCAAGGCCCAGAGTGAGGTTGGCCATTTGAAGCAATATTTGAAGAGGTTTTTAGGAGTTTTCTGGAGAATGGGAAGATACACCACCAATGTGTTCAGAGAGGCTGGGAGGAGTGGCTTTTCCTGGTCCCCAGCGGAGTCGCCAATTGTGGAGGTCTCTTCGCCGGAGTGAACTCTTTGGACCTCTTGGAGTGGGACGGACAATGGTGGAGAGAACAATGCACGCCTGAGCCGCTGCCGCTCGCCGGGGATGGTAACCTGCACACGTAGACAACCACGTCAGTGCCTAGCCCGGACAGTGGTGGTCCGGGAAGGCACTCCGATGATAAAGTCAGTCATCGGTGGGAAGAAATGCACCAGAGATCTTAGAGAGAGAAGTGAAGAAATGGAGTTATGAGGGTCGTAAATGAGGAGAGAGGAATACCCACTGTGGTAGTTGTGGCTGGGTATTTATAGGCTGAGGGGCGTGCGTCCCACGCGCTCGGCGCCCCTCACGCGCCTGTCATTCACGCTCGGAATGACAGGTGATATGACCTTCACCCCAGCCCCAGATGCCATGTCTGGGCTGACGTCACGGCACGTGGGTTCGAGTAGTCAAATCAACTTGAGACATTCCCCATCACCCACGTGCTTCTGCAGGCGGCGGTGGCAGAGTAGGTGACTGCCGCATTTAATGCCTCATCATGGACTGTGTGGCGTGCCCGACACACTTCCACCAAACCGGATATATCCGAGCCCCACGTTACCGAGGTCAACCGACTCGGCAAGCGTGCGGCCCAGCCCCTCGGGCGCTCGGCGCATCGATCGGCGGAGCTCCCGAGGGTTGTCTGGGAACCAAGCTGTGAGTACCATGTCCTTGGCACCAAGACGTTCGGCAGACATCGTTCAAACCTATATTCGTCCAGGACCCTGTATCCGCACCGTCCGCCGAGGGCACCGTTCGTTCGGCACCATTGAGGCGGATCGACCTGCATTCGGTTTTGCAGATTCTGGGATAGTGACCCTTTCAGCTCTTCGTGATGTGGAGGGGGGCCCTTGCTGACCCCTATGAACCCGGCCGCTACATTGGGCACGAGGCCGGTTTTCCTATGATACCAAATTTCTTGTCTGGTTTCTATGGCCTCGGCGACCTTGGTCGTGGATTTATTGCCCTAAGAAGGGATATGACCGGTGAGATAAGTCTAACTAACGGATTTGGATTAGGCAATAAGAGTTTAAATTTTTTCTCTAATACTCTATTTGCAATGGTCGAAAATGATCTTCCGTATGCGACCAGAATAACCCAAGAAGGAGATATCGAAACGATAGGAAGACATGATTTTGAAGGGAAGGCACCGGTGAACATGACTACTCATCCCAAGAGTGATTACGAAACCGGGGAAGTGTTTGCGTATCCATGCTTCCCTGTGTTTCCTTACTTGAGATACTTCCGATTTGATGGCAACGGTATTAAGCAAAAGGACGTGCCCATATTTTCCAGTGATAGCCCAACTTATGTCCATGATATTGGGATCACAAAGCATTATGCAATATTTCCGGATTCTGTATTGGAGATGGATCCACTGAATATGATCATGTTACAGGGTATGCCAGTCAGGTGCCGGGCCTCCAAGGTGCCTCGTATCGGAATAATTAAACGGTAATGCCATGCAGGTTTGATTTTGAAATGTAAAAATATTACATACACAGATGCGTTCGGTATGTGGGTGCCTCACTACTCTCGTATAATGATCCACTTACATCAAACTGTGCCAAACATATCTGTGTCTGGATTTGTGTCTTGATGTTTTGTCGCTGAGTCTTTAATATATTTTTGTTAGAAAAGAGATGGCTAATTCAAAAGGTCAGGGTTTAATACACAAACAACACAAAACTTGCCTCAACTTATTTAAGTTGGCTTCCTTTGTAATTTCCATGCAATTTTTCTGTTTTGAACACTAGAAATGCTAGAGGCACAAACTAATATACTTACTATTATGTACACAAAGTCTAAATGTGCACGTGACACTTTTTTAGTGAATTAGTCTATCAATTAATTAAATAATGTATTGATGTGGCACTCCCATGTGTGCATTTAGTGTGATAGCTTATATACTAGTTATTACCTTTAGTATCCCTATATATAGGTTTCACTTCTCCTCCGGACTTCCGGACATCAATGATCCGAGCATTTTTTTGACGATCAAAACTGTCCAATGTGTTTAAAAGGTGATTTCAAGGGTCCGCGCGGGAAATCATAAAAAAAAATACCGGGAATGGTTTGATCCAAACATTTTTTCGCAAAACTATAATTTTTGCAAAAAAATGCTTGGATCAAGCCTTTCCCGGTAATTTTTTTTGAAGATTTCCTATGTGGACCCTTGAAATCACCTTTTAAATACATTGGACGGTTCGGATTTTCCAAAAACAATTTTTAAAAATAAAATAAATGCAATTTTCCTTAAATCCGGGGGTCCGGATAGGAAAATTTGCCAATATATAGGTTCCACTTCCTATCCGGACTTCCGCACCTTCGTGATTTGAGCATTTTTTTGACAATCCGAACCGTCCAATGTGTTTAGAAGGTGTTTTCAAGGGTCCAAGTGGAAAATCTTCAAAAAAAAAAAAAAAAAACGGGGAAGGGCTTGAGGATTTCCCCAAAACAATTTTTAACATGAAAAAAATTACATTTTTTTCTTATTTACGGGAGGTCTTTACTTGAAAATTTGCCTATATATGTAATTTCAGAGAAAACACGAGAGGAGGCGAAAGAAGAGAGAAAACTTGTACTCCATATTTTTCGATTATAGTGGATTGGTGTGGCTCTTGTGGTTTTTCTGTGTTTCTTTCATTTCTGTTTTGATTCCGCATTGTTTTTCATTTGCTTTGCGATTCTGTGACCATAGTTTCTAAGATCCATAGAGCGTCGTGGATTGAACTTGTTCTTCAAATCCTAACAATATAAATTCATAACATGAACTTGGAAGTCATAACATTTGTCTGTTAAAGTTTTATCTTGATGTTATCATATTTTAAACAAACACTTGTGAAATTGTCTACAATAATTTCAATTTCTGAACAACTGTTATGAATTTCTATTCAATATGTTGTCCATTTAAGTCGATTCAGAAGTGCACACCATATATATATATATATATATACACCACACTTCCAGTCCAAACTCCCGGATTTAAAAAAATCCAGCTCATTGATCCCGATCGAATTTCGATGATCCGAACCGTCCAATGTGTTTAAAAGGTACTTTTTTAGAGCCCTCGCGAGAAATCAGCAAAAAAAAAATACCGGGAAGGGCTTGATCCGAGTAGTTTTTCACAAAACTGTACATAATGCAATTTTGTGAAAAACTGCTCTGATCAAGCTCTTCCTGGTATTTTTTTTTTGCTAATTTCTTGCGAGGGCCCTAAAAAATACCTTTTAAACACATTGGACGGTTCGGATCATCGAAATTCGATCGGGATCAAAGAAGTCCGGAGTTTTTAAAAATCCGGGATCCCTGACCGGAAGTGGACTTATATATATATATATATATATATATATATATATATATATATACGACAATGATCTCCTAAGGACTCCCTTAGGAGAATTCCGTGCGGACCAAGCCCTTCCGGATCAAATTTTGACGATCCGAACCGCTCAATGCTTTTAAAATGCATTTTTAAGGGTCCATGCGGGAAATCTTCAAAAAAAAAAATACCCGGAAGGGCTTGATCCAAACAGTTTTCGATAAAACTGTACCTTGGAAAACACATTTTAAAAACATTGAGCGGTTCGGATCGTCAAAATTTGATCCGGAAAGTTGAAAAAGGGCTTGGTCCGCACGGAATTTTGTATAAGGGAGCCCTTAGGAGATCGGCTTCCTATATATATATATAGGTTCCACTTCTTATCCGGACTTTTGATCCAAATTTTTTTTTGTCGATCCGATCCGTCCAATGTGTTCAGAAGGTGTTTTCAAGGGTCCTCGCGGAAAATCTTCAAAAAAAATACCGGGAAGGGCTTGATCCAAGCAGTTTTCGCAAAAATATATAAATACAGTTTTTGCGAAAACTACTTGGATCAAGCCCTTCCTGGTATTTTTTTTTGAAGATTTTCCACGTGGACCCTTGAAAACACCTTCTGAACACATTAGACGGATCAGATTTTCCAAAAATAATTTGCAACACAAAAAAACCCCATTTTTTCCTTATTTCCAGGAGTGTGGATAAGAAGTTTGCCGCATATATATATATCCTTGACTTGAGATTTTTTGATGTTTTGAATGTTTTAAAAATTGTTTTTGCAAAATCCGAACTGTCCAATTATGTGTTTAAAACGTGTTTTTAAGGGCCCCAGCGAGAAATCATAAAAAAAAAATACCGGGAAGTGCTTGATTTGAGCAGTTTTTCACAAAACTGTATCATAAAAAAAATATCGGGAACGTGGAGGTCCAGAGGTCCAGATCCCGGACTAGAAACGGATCCTATATAAGTCTCCTATGAGGGCTCCCTCACAAAAAAAAAAGTGCGGGAAAACAGTTGTGAGCCGTTGGATCGCGTGAAGAGCGTAGGATCCAACAACCCACAACTGTTTTTCCACACTTTTTTTTGTGAGGGATCCCTCATAGGAAACTTCTTATATATATATATATATATATATATCCCATTGGTAAATTGGGAGAATGAAAGCGAAGATATGGTTTTTTATTTGTGTGGAGTGTGGACCAAGATGTTCCTGCATTATTATATTAATTGGAAAAGATTAATTATATATATATATCCCATTGTTGTCATCTATATTGTATTTAAACGATTTATTTTCGATTTTTAGTTTTGGGCAATATGCATTCAATGTCACACTCAATGTCACACTTTAAGACAAAATCTATTTTTGGTCATTTCCTTTCAACTTGAGCACACTATTACTCTTGAATCCGCTGAAATAATGTGTTTATGCACGAGGCTCACGAGTGTTTTTTTCCTGATTAATAAATCGGGATATTGTACGGTCAATTCAGAAATCAGGAAGAAAACAAATAGGCAGTCTTGTTTATGGGACCGACTGAGAAATTCAGAAGAAAACATATAGGCAGTATTGTTTATGGGACCGACTGAGAAATTTGGGACTTGGAGGCCTATAGTGAGTAAGCTCATTACATCTCTGTAGTGAGCAATCACGGCCTTCTGTTCGGCAATCAACGGTTTCGATTATTTACATAAAAAATAAGTGTCTTGTGAGTAGGATAATTGCATTTAATCGGGATCGTTGATTGTTGAACAGACGGCTGTGATTGCTCACTACAGGTGTATAGTGAGCTTACTCTCTATAGGCCCCCCAAATTCGAGAAATCAAACCTACATAGCGGGGCACTTTATTATTATTATTATTTTTTTAGCAGAAGACAATGTTCTTCATAGTGTAAAGCCAAGAGGCATTACAAAGAACTCTGTTCAAAATACACTAAGAAAAATTTAGCAACAACAACCTAGATAACAAAGTGTAAGAGTAAGAAGCCATCTCTAATAGCCTTACTTAAGCCATGCTCTCTTATACATATTGTGAAACACAGACAGATGGAATGCGCAAGCAAACCGAATCAATAAACTAGCCCGTGATACGTCAATAAACTAGCAAAAATGCTAGATACACAACAAAAATGGACAACAAAGTGGACAACACACTCACATGGGTGTGGGCTCCACACACAGTTGATTGTGAAGTGTGTGTTGAGCCCACACCCCATGTGAGTATGTTGTCCACTTTGTTGTGTACCTAGCATTGCTCATAAACTAGTCACCGGTTGAGTTAGGATATATTCCCAATGTGGGAGAGAGAAAATAATAACAAAACCTAGGTCAATTGTCATTGAGGTAGTCAAGGATGGCACTAGGTGATGACAATGGCGGGTTTGTCACCACATTAATAATTTAAAAAATCGTATTATTAAACTAAAATAAAAAATTTATCCAAAAATTATGGAGGCCTGCCAATGCTAAATACTATGAAACATGAGTTATAAATCAAGAAAACCTAACATCTAACCGAAGAAAGACAAGCAGGTTGTCAAACGACGTCCAATCGAACGTTTAATGGTTTCCCATATTTAAGAGAGGGGCTGTGTGAGGAAACACAGAGAGTACAAAAGGTGTTTTTGTTTTGAATTGAAAATTTTTAAAGTGACATAACAAGTCATTGAGTTGTGAATAAGAGAGGCAAGAGACAAAAAAAAAAAAAAAAAAACAGCTTCTTAGGTGTTAAAATGTTTTGAAAAGTGTTAAAGATGTATGAGAAGATATGTTCTTTTTACCTCTTCCTCCTTTATTCACAACTCAATAGGTCATTATTAGCTTCCCTTAAGAAAATACTTGACAAAAGTTATGGGACTTTCCTTTTGTAACTTAAAAAAAAAAAATAGTTGTCTCTCTCTAGTGCTGTGTGTGTGTGTGAGAGAGAGAGAGAGAGAGAGAGAGAGATTTGATTGATGATGTAAGTCCCTCATTTTCCTTTGAGGCCTCCAACTTTGCAGATGTTGTGTGAACTACACTTCTTGCTCTTCCTCATGGTAAATCAGGCATTTACTTTCCCTTTGCTTCTCTCTCTTTGCATCTTTGTTCATCTTCCCCTGTTGTTCTTCAACTTTTCCCCATCGAATTTTTTTTTTTTTTTTTCTGTTTCTTGTTCTTCTTTTTTTTTTTTCAACTTGACACTCCTTGAATAATCTGACAAAGGCCTTTTGAAATTGATGAATAAAGGCCTTTGTGCTGATGTGCTTTGCAACCGGTGAGACTTCGATTTTGAAATGGGGAGAAACACTTAGCTGAGACTCTCTTGTGATGCCATGCCATGTGAGCCACACACAACACTGCTAGGATTGGAAATTTCTACGACAACATTTGGTTTTGGACAGATCCATATTGACCATCACAACAAAGCCACAAATCCCACAAACAAAGCAGGTGGGGAAACATTGAAATCACAATTGCATCCTCTCTCTTCCCCCTCTTTCCTATCTCAAACATGCTAGTCTCATTCCTTTCCACTTTAGCCACTAAGCTAAATCTAATTACCAACCCAGCACTCCACCCGTCAGTTAACCCCAAATTCGTGCTAACCGGGAATTACGCCCCCGTCGGTGAAATGCCTCCCACTGAGTGCTTGGTGGTGGAGGGAGAGCTTCCGCCCTCCCTCAATGGAGTTTACATTCGCAACGGCCCAAACCCACAACATCAACCTCTCGGCCCTCACAACCTCTTTGAAGGTGATGGCATGCTCCATTCAATTTCATTATCACAGGGCCATGCCAAATTTTGTAGCCGGTATGTCAAGACATACAAATATAAGCTTGAACACGAGGCCGGTTTTCCTATGATACCAAATTTCTTGTCTGGTTTCTATGGCCTCGGCGACCTTGGTCGTGGATTTATTGCCCTAAGAAGGGCTATGACCGGTGAGATAAGTCTAACTAACGGATTTGGATTAGCCAATACGAGTTTAAATTTTTTCTCTAATACTCTATTTGCAATGGTCGAAAATGATCTTCCGTATGCGATCAGAATAACCCAAGAAGGAGATATCGAAACGATAGGAAGACATGATTTTGAAGGGAAGGCACCGGTGAACATTACTGCTCATCCCAAGATTGATTACGAAACCGGGGAAGTGTTTGCGTATCAATGCTTCCCTGTGTTTCCTTACTTGAGATACTTCCGATTTGATGGCAATGGTATTAAGCAAAAGGACGTGCCCATATTTTCCAGTCATAGCCCAACTTATGTCCATGATATTGGGATCACAAAGCATTATGCAATATTTCCGGATTCTGTATTGGAGATGGATCCACTGAATATGATCATGTTACAGGGTATGCCAGTCAGGTGTCGGGCCTCCAAGGTGCCTCGTGTCGGAATCATTAAACGGTAATGCCATGCAGGTTTGATTTTGAAATGGAAAAATATTACATACGCAGATGCGTTCGGTATGTGGGTGCCTCACTACGCTCGTATAATGATCCACTTACATCGAACTGTGCTAAACACATCTGTGTCTGAATTTGTGTATTGGATCAGTGTCTTGATGTTTTGTCTCTAAGTCTTTAATATATTTTTGTTAGAAAAGAGATGGCTAATTCAAAAAGTCAGGGTCTAATATACAAAGGCAAAATCTACTGTCTGCCCAATGGGCGGACAATAAGACACATTATGACCGGTCATAATGTGTTTATTCTCGGTCATAATGTCTTTTTGCAAGTTACTTGTACCTGTAAAAAGGCATTATGACCGGTCATAAAGGCATTATGACCGGTCATAATGTGTTTTTATTGTCCGTCCATTTGGCGGATAGTAGAAAGATCCATATACAAATAACACAAAACTTGCCCCAACTTATTTAAGTTGGCTTACCTTGTAATTTCCTTGCAATTTTTGTTGTTTTGGATAGTAGAAATGCTAGAGGCACAAACTAATATACAAACTATTATGTACACAAAGTCTAAATGTGCACGTGACACTTTTTTGGTGAATTAGTCTATCAATTAATTAAATAATGTATTGATGTGGCACTCCCATGTGTGCATTTAGTGTGATAGTTTATATACTAGTTATTACCTAGAGCATCCCTATATATATATATATATATATATATATATATATATATATATATATATATATCCCTATATATATATATATCCCTATATATATATATATATCCCTATATATATATATATATATATATATGTACGGAAATCTTCTAGTCAGGGAAACCCTGACTTTGCTTAAAGTCAGGATCTCACCTTTTCCGATTGAATTTTGATGATCTGAACCTTCCAATGTGTTAAGAATGTATTTTCAAGGGTTCCCGCGGGGAATCGTTAAAAAAAATGATCGGAAATGGCTTCGTCCGAGCAGTTTTTCATAAAATATATATCTACGGTTTGTATGAAAAGCTGCTCGGATGAAGTCCTTTCCGGTTTTTTTTTTTTTTACAATTCCTATATATATATATTATTGGTTCCACTTCTAGTAAAGGATCCCTGACTTTGTATAAAGTCAGGACCTCACCTTTCCCGATTGAATTTTGATGATCCGAGTCGTTTAATGTGTTTAGAACATATTTTCAAGGGTCCCCGTGAGGAATCATAAAAAAAATTGACCGGGATGGGCTTAATCCGAGCAGCTTTTCATACAAATTGTAGATATATATTTTATGAAAAACTGTTCGGATGAAGCCCTTTCCGGTCATTTTTTTTTACGATTACTTGCAGGGGCCCATAAAAACACATTCTTAACACATTGGATGGTTCGGATCATTAAAATTCAATTGGGAAAGGTGAGGTCCTAACTTTAAGCAAAGTCAGGGATCCCTGACTAGAAGATTTCCATATATATATTTTAACTTGTCCTGAGGCTTTTATTGGAGACCAACTATCCCAAATTGTTGGTCCTGTCATAGTCCAATGCAATTTTTTAAATGATTACTTATTCCAATATTTTATGTGCAACATGGATCTTATTTGATAGATTTCAATTAATTATATTATACAAAGTCTTTTAAAATCTCTAAAGATATTATAGATTGAAATATATGAACAGTTAAAAATTGTATTGAAATCTGAACAGGTCAAACAATTGGGAAGGAGGGAGTAAAAATTCTAATCAAAATTATGAAAAAATAAGCCAAAAGTCCCAAAATTTAAAGTTTGAGTGCTTACTTTGGACATTTCTGAAAAAAATTTCTAAATGTAATTTGCCAATAATTTCTAAAAAAATCAACACCATCAGAATAAGCCAGGTAAAAAAATTGAAGGCGGCCTGAATCAAATTGTTAATCACAATAAAGCCATCTCACTTCTGATAATTTTAGTTCTCTCGTGACCAGGACAGAATTGGAAAAAATCTAATGTTTTGAGACAATAACAAGCAATTAGTTTTTTAGGTTATGTTACTTGTTCTACACTTTTTTCAAGTCTAGTTCATATTTATTGAGTTTCTTGTTGACACAGGATCGTAACAAATTAAGTATTTTGATCAAAAGCTTGAAAAAGTAAATACAATCACAAACAACCGAATTGGAATTTTTTTTTAAGACGGTCCAAATTGAACTGTAATTTTTTTTATTATTATTTTTTTGTAATCGTATTTTTTATGTCGTAATAGGTATGCGACCTCCGATTCAGAAATGAGATGGTTTAAAGTACCGGGTTTTAATTCTTTGCACATGATCAATGCATGGGAGGATGATCAAAGTGGCATCATTATTGTTGCAGCCAATGCTTTGAACATTGAGAACTTCTTCCACAACATGGACAAGGTTCACTTCTCTTTAGAGAAACTAAGAATTGACATGAAAACAGGTGAAATTACAAGGACTCTCCTCTCTCAGAGAAGTCTAGAGTTAGGATCCATCAACCATTTGTACGCTGGTAAAAAGAACCGGTACGTTTACATGGCGGTCTGCGAAAATGTTCCGAAGATGTCGGGTGTGGTGAAGATTGACCTCAAATTGGGGAGTGAAGCCGCATTTCGAAGCTATGGTGGCGGTTGCTTTGGAGGGGAGGTATTGTTTGTTGGGAGGGACGCTGGCGATCAGATAGAGTGTGCTGAAGATGATGGTTTTTTGGTATCATTTGTGCACAATGAAAGAGAAAATGAGTCGCAATTTGTGGTGATGGATGCTAAGTCTCCAACACTAGAGATTGTGGCAGTAGTGAAGTTACCTGGAAGAGTGCCGTATGGTTTTCATGGGATATTTTTGGGAGAAAAGGAACTTCAAATGATGAAGAAGCATAGCAATGAGCACAAAAATTGATTTGGGTCTGTAGGCCTGCCCTCTCTGATCCCTTTCGGCTTTGATTTGAGGGCATGATTTTGCATCAAAACGTCCCAGTAGCTCCTCGGTTCTTGGAAGTTTAAAGGGGGGCCATTGTTTTAGTGGTATTCTGAGAGCAGTCAATTTATGTATAATGCCAAAGGTTAGGTCTGTCCCTAATCATCTCCCCACCCATACCCCAATGACTGGGGACTAGATGGGTTTATGCAATTGTTGTTGTTTTATGCCTCAGATCCTTTTAATTTTTGAATACTTCATTCCCCAGATTAAGAAATTAAGTTGTTAATTAATAAATTTGTATATTTTTATTGTTAGAATAATATGAAGAATATTATATTACCATGTACTCTAAGTTTTAATACTACGTTTCCTGTTTAGGCTATGATATTATTCAAGTTTCTTAAGTAGACTAGGTTTCCTTGTTATGGATGTTTTCCTAACTTGGTTGTCTTGTAATCTATATAAAGGCATGCTTCAGTAATATTTTATACACATCAACGAAAGAGAAGTTATCGTCAATTCACTTTTCTAAAATGGTATAAGAGCTATAAGGTTTAGGCCATATGGGAAACTCGCTCTCAGGTGGGCGGCCAAATTTTGCCGCCATCGGCCAGGCGCTCATTTTATGTATCTGGCTCGCTCTTTTGGCTTTCACATTAGATCTTTATCGTCTCGGATTGCCCGTTGGTTTGTGGATGGTAAGCGGTGCTAAATAACAAATTTAAGCCAAAGCACGGCTTGCAAGCTTTGCAAAAAATGAGCTGTAAAATGCAGATCCCTATCGGACAAAATCGATGCCGGAACCCCGTGAAGTCGAATAATCTCCCGAATATATAAGCCTCAACTGAATCGGTAACTTGAGTAGGCAAGAAATGCGTGGTCTTCGTAAATCGGTCAACTATAATCCATATGGTGTCATGCCCCCTTGGCGATCTCGGTAAACCCGTCATGAAATCCATGGTCACATTTTTCCATTTCCACTGGGCTACCGGTGACGGTTGTAACTCCCCCGCCGGTTGTTGATGCTCTGCTTTCACTTGTTGACAAGTTAGACACCGTAACACGAAAGTCGCAACATCCCTTTTCATCCCCGGTCACCAAAATTGCCTACTCAAATCGTTACACATCTTTGTCGCATCCGGATGGACGGCTAATGGTAAATGGTAAAATTCTCTCAAAATATCACCCCGACAAGCGATGAGTACGAACAACTTCCCTTTGAAACGCAAGCTTTGGTCAGAGTGAATCAACCACCTAATCAACGCTTCCCCACTAAGAAATCTAACCCGTAGGTTCCCCGCTTCCTCATCCGCTTGTTGAGATAAAATAACCAGAATAGATAAAGTCGATTCGATTGTCAAATTACACAAAGTTACACCCTCACGGACCTCCTCACAATGCAACGCGTAGAACCCCAAGTCCCTCATCATTCTCCATTCGTCGATTGCTAAACTCGCCAAGTATGCCGGTTTCCTACTTAGCGCATCCACTACCGCATTCACTTTCCCCGGATGATATTGTAATTTGAAGTCGTAATCCTCCATGTGCTCCATCCAACGGCGTTGACGCAAATTAATTTCTTTTTGAGAAAATAGATACTTTAAGCTTTTATGGTCGGAAAACACTTCAAACTTTTCACCATGGAGGTAATACCTCCAACTTTTCAAAGCAAAAATTGCAGCCGCAAGTTCTAACTCTGAGTTGGATAGTTAAGCTCGTGATCCTTCAATTGCAGTGAACCATCCGCTACCACTTTCCCATTTTGCATCAAAATGCACCCAAGTCCCTCCCGCGAGGCATCACAATAAACGGAGTAGCCAACTCCACGCTCAGGCACAATTAAAATCAGTGTGGTGGTTAAACGCTTCTTTAATTCACTAAACACAGCTTCACACTTGTCATCCCACACGAATTTAGTCCCCTTGCGAGTTGGTCTAGTCATTGGAGCCGCTAAACGAGAGAAGTCTAACACGAAGTGACGATAATACCCGGCCAAACTCAAGAAACTTCGAATTTCAAAGACACTCTGCAATGCCCCATGTAGACCACTAGCCCAGTACCTTGATTTGATCCACTAGCCACACCACATGGCCCAAAATGCTTAAGCCCAAGGTACTAGTAGTATGCCACATGGTTTGTTATATACCCACGACCACTTATGTAAACAACCAATGTGAGACTAAACACCATCTACCCTCAAACCTGGGGTATTAGAATCTTCCCCCCTCAGGGATGCAACGTCCTCGTTGCATAGTCCCAACAACCTCCCCTGGTGTCCGTGGTGGCAGAGCGCATCCTACCCACTACTTGGACCAGGGCGGGGCTCTGATACCATTTGTAATGCCCCATGTAGACCACTAGCTCAGTACCCTGATTTGATCCACTAGCCACACCACATGGCCCAAAATACTTAAGCCCAAGGTACTAGTAGTAACCCACATGGTTTGTAATATACCCAAAACCACTTATGTAAACAACCAATGTGGGACTAAACACCATCTACCCTCAAACCTGGGGTATTACACACTCTTTGGACGCTCCCAATTCAATACCGATTCAATCTTCCCAGAATCCACGGACACCCCTCTCGATACCACATGACCCAAGAATTTCACCTCGGACAACCAAAACTCGCATTTACTAAGTTTAGCATATAATTGGTGTTCTCTCAAGATTTCAAGAACAATGGTGAGGTGGGATTGATGATCTTCCTCGGAAGGTGAGTAGACAATTACGAAGCGATCAAGATAAGCCCGAAAAATTCTATTCATCAAGTCCATAAAAGTAGCAGGAGCATTGGTTAAGCCAAATGACATGACCACAAATTCATAATGGTCTTAATGAGTACGAAAATCGGTTTTAAGAATGTCCTCGTGGCAAATTCTCAAATGATGATAGCCAGACCTCAAGTCAATCTTGGAGAAACATGTGACACCCTGAAGTTGGTCAAACAAGTCGTCGATCCTAGGCATTGGATACTTATTCTTAATTGTGACTCGGTTCAATTTACGGTAATCGATACACAAACGAAGTGACCCATCTTTCTTTTGCACAAATAAAGCCGGAGCTCCCCATGGTGACGTCACCAATGTTGTTAATACCAATGTTGTTAATCCTATGAACCGGAGCTAGCACGCTTATTGTTGACAAAGAGCAACAAAAATATTTATACTATATTTTCAAAAAAAATTAAGCTAGGCACTTTGCCCAATAGGATTTTCGATTTTTGGCACTAGAGTAATGAATGATTGATTGATGCACTTTGGTAGCCTTCCGTTCCTGTGAAATTCTGCCATGAAGGTCATAATTTTGCCTCTCATAATCCCCAACTCTTCTTGATACTCAACATATTGAAGCCATCTGGGCCAGGTGCTTTGTTCCCATCACATGATTTGATAGCATTCCAAACTTCATCTTCTCTAAATCCAGCAATAAAAAATTCACACATCCCTTGATCGATAGTGTTTCCCCTCCAGTCTATGGACCAAGGTCTAATTTTTATCACCTCCTTATATAAATTGCTGAAGTGATCATGCGCAGCAAGTATAATCATGCATTGAACATTTGCATTTAGGTTCTTAATTTGGGCTTTCAAATGTCATGTTTTAAGTTGTCATTTTAAATCTTAGGCTAGTGCATTAATTGATGTTCAAAATCCCATGATTTTGCTTTAGGCATTTAGCTTTCAGCATGCTGTGTTTCTTTGCGTCTGCAAACATGTGTTGTTAAGCGACATCTTTGTACAAGTGTCTTGATCTTGACCATTCAAATTTTTTTTAAGAGCGTTTCTAAGCGTCTACTGACGCGTGTTATTGGACAGCCCTCGTGTTGACACATGCCTTAATCCTATGAGGTGTTTCCCCATTGCGTTTGCAAGCGTCTGCTAACTCTTCTAAATGCCATGTGTCATGTTTTAAGTCTCTTGTTGCCTACGAAATTGGGGCCGTATAAGTGTCACTACCCAACCCGGAAGGTTTGAAATCATGAGCGGCCAATGATTCTAAATCACCCCATGCCTGTATAAAAATCACATAGGGACACCTTTTCTAAAGTAATCAAATTTAATCAATTGAAAAGCTGAATTATTACATTTAGCAAAATATAGTCAGAGCTAATCTAACGTGCTACAAGACTACATATTTAACCAATTGGCATTATATTACAATTAATCTTGTGGCCCGCAACTATTGGCACCACCAAAACAAATAGATCAAGTTACAATATAGGAGCACCTCAATTTTATTACCAATGAATCTGATTACACAAAATAGTAATAGCAGCCACCATTAATCAACAACCACACGATATCCCTAGAACCTGCTTTTACCCCGTGTCCTGAAATGGTTTCATAAAAAACAAAACCATTCCAGTGAGCGTTACGATAGACAAAGGCTCCATAATTATCATGGGAATAATTTAACGAAAATTAACTTTAAAAACAAGTTTTCAGACTTGACATTGCAAACTGTAAAATAATCAATAATGCAGTTATTTAGGCTCAAAACTGTCAAACCTCTGAAAACGAGGCAGTTATTCAGCAGACTGCCAAAGCTCTAACATCTTTTATGGGCGAACACCGGAAATATTTGGGGGAGCAACCCCATCGTTTGGGAAATGATATAAAATCTATAGGATACCTGGCTAGCTATATCTATCCTCTCATTTGGAGCCAAAAACTCAACGCCAAGATGTTTTACCAAAACGAACAATATAGTCTGTTCTCTTTTTCCTTTTCAATCGATCCCATATTTATCTTTAAAATTCCGTTTCCAAATTGTGCTTATTATGCACTATGATGCTTCCGTACAAGACATCTATTTTCGACGTATTTTATCGATCTAATTTGCAATTCATAATTCACAAAACATTTAAAAATAAACTATGCAACCAATGTATATTCATAACTCACGATAGCGTGAACCAAAGCATTACCGCGTGTATATAACCTAAAGACTTGTCCTGGAACCGAAAAGAGAGAAGGAGGAATGAGTCGCCAAACCTTTGCCGAGATGTCAGCTAGGTGGAAAAAGGTGGCGGTGGAAATTTTCGGTGAGAGGTAGACTGAAAGTTGAGAGGTTGAGGGGTTGAGAGTGAGAGATAATAAAGTATTATAAAACTACAATTGATGCAAAGTATTTGCCGTGGAAACGTGATGTGTGTAAAAGAGTATATGAAGAGTGCATCGAGAGACCAGATCCGACAAACTTAAATGCATAAGGTCACAATCCTATCTCATGGATGTATACATTACTCCTTGGCAACTTATCCTATACAAATAATTCAGACAAAATAATAGATAGAATTTAATATGTTAAGTGCTCCGCCTATGAAACATACATATTGCTCAACTACAATTTTGACTAATAAATGACTCCACCAACGAAACTTCCTAAAAAAATAATCCTACCGACAGTGTATAAATGGGTCCTAATGTCCAGGCTTTGTTTTCAGAATTTTTATATAAATTTATTGCTGACAATAAAATTTATTCTAAGATTAAACCGCCGAGTCGGAAATTTGAGGAGAATTTTAGGAACTAAAATTCGAATTTAAATATATATAAAAAAATCTTGTTATCACAATAACCTATTTTTCTCTCATTTTATCATTAAAACTTGATAGAAAATTAGCCACTTTAGAGAGAGAGAGAGAGAGAGAGAGCTCCCATCTTGTTCCCTCATATTCCCTTGTGTGCTAGATTTTGTTAAGATGATCTAGGTTTCCTTTGATCATCTTTACTCTTTCTAGTGCTTTCATTTTAATGGATTGACTCTAGAATGAGTTAGTCTTGTAAAAACTTCCATAAAAATCATATGTTTTCCATTCATCATATTTGGGTGTCTTCAAGTATGCTTGGCTAGATGATCTGGAGCTGTTGTAATACGGAGATCGAGATGATGATTCTCGTGATGTCCATGGAGTCAAGAAGGTGCACAAGTGCTAGGTAAAGAGTTGAGTTAGGAATAGCAAGGTGCTTGTGGGTAAATTTCTAACCTTTAACTTCTTGTTAACTTTTTGAATTGTGGAATAAAAGTAGATTGTGGTTTTATAATAAGGGCAAGCACAAGAGACTTCCTAAATCTCCTTCTATCTCTATTTTACCAAGCCAAACATCAAATTTGAGCTCCAAGAGCCTCCACAAATGGGTTGGTAAAATACATATGTGAACTCCCTTTTTAGGGAGCCACTATTCACTCTCGATCAAACCCTTTTTTATTTTTCTCTCTCCTCTTATGTGTGTGTATATATATTATATGTATTAGTTTATATTATTTAATTGGTATAGAGAGGATTGTTGGAGTGTTGAAGGAGATGTGAGTAGGTAAAACATTATTTACCAATCTTTTTAGAGAGGATTTGTGTTCTCATTGTTGGGGATGCTCTTAGGTGTTAGACCCTAAGTAATTTTCACATAGATTGCGTGTTTTGTCTCATTAGTTTTATTTATTTATTTTTGGTATGTAGGAAGTGTACCTACCTTGTCACTGATAAACTAAAAATGAGAATAATCGGAGCAAAAGGGAGATGTATTCACAAGAAGATGTATATACATGTAGATCCCTTCCACCCGATGGTTGGAGTCTCATTAGTTTTATTACTCTATATTAAAATTCTTGAGTTGCTTGATTTAGCATGATGAATGATTAAATTGGCTAAAATTGAAATGCTTTATTTTCAAAGTGGTCGTTCTATTCAACCCCCCTCTAGGGACTTGTAGTGCTTTGCATAATTTAATGTATTAACAACATCCTTTGGTGAATATAACAATAAATTTGGTGCAATTAAGCCTATAGGAAAAATAAATAGGGTGTGTAGACACTAAAATTTCGTCATGGCTTAATCGCCGTCCGATTAATTGAGATGAAATAAATAATCTTAGTTAATCAAAGTCAAAATTGGTCAAAAGCCTGCAAATAATTATTGGGCTCGGCAAAGTGTGGGTTCAAAAGATGTGGGCTAAACCAAAAGAAGGTGGGCCCACTCAATTGGCCAGACGAACCATCAAATTGGGCCAACCCATGAACGCATGCCCAACTAAATTATCCTGGGGCCAGGAAAATATTTATAAATATGTGTTTTTATATACATATATATAAATATATATCTTGACACAATTTATTTCCATAAAGAGATGCCAATTTACTCGTATGGAAAGAATCAATCAAGAATAATATATATGTATATATTTGACCTGATTTATTTCCATATTAAGAGGCCAATTTACTCTTATTTGGAAATAAAATCAATCAAATGAGACCTTCCAAATTAAAGACCCCTCTCCTTGAGCCTCTAAATAGAGGCTCTCATTAAGAAGCAAAAAAGCATCTGCAGCCAGGGAAATTCCAAAGCACTCTCAAGCAGTTCTCAAGCCTTCTCTGCAAGTTCTTCTCAAATCCCTCAAGTTCGTGTGGAGGATCAACAAGCACCCAAGCTACGTGCCGATTCATCCATAACAACAACGGTCTACGCGTCAGCTAGCGAAGATCATCCTCAAAAGCTCACCGTTTGTTCGAGATAAAGCTGTTCAAGCCCTCAATCAAGCTTCGTTCTTCAAGCTTCTCAACTCGAAGATCTGAAAGAACTACAAACCGGTTCAATCCTACAACAAGCTTCTATAGCCGTTAGGTTGCACCATCAACTTCGGAGATCGAATCAAAGGAATTATTCTTTAGTGTAAAGAATTTAATAGAGAATGTACCCGCATTCAATTCAAATCAAATCAATAAACTATATTTTGTGCATCTTTTTTCTTGTCTTTATTGCAGGACTCGAATTTGTGTGTTACAAATTTGGCACGCCCGGTGGGACCTCTCTACCTCTCATCTCTTTCTCCTAAACTCAAGTTTTACACAAATGGCGCCAAAAAAGATTCAGACCGCTTCGATCAGCAAGAAGGTCAACAAGAACGTCACTATGGCCACAAACAGCAACAGTCCCTCCATTGGCCCGATGACACACATCAAGGCAAAGGCAACAACCATTCCAGCAAGTAAAGGAGTTGCGCCAACAGTGCTGCAAGGCAAGTACCAACCCGTCGCCACACTTCCAATGAAGAAAAAAGATGAGGAGGGCTCCAAAAAGTTTCCGCCCAACTCTGAAAATTCTGTCTCAGGAAGTCTGTCATCTTGCCCATCTCGCTCAATTTCCAATGCAAATTCTAGCACAAGTTCACACTCTGGATCCTCGCCTTCTTCGCCGAAGCACTCAGAATCGCCAAGTCGTTTGATAGGCGCGCAATATCCCTAGATATAAGCGCCTAAGTAGGGCTAATCAACGCGTTAAAGGCGCTGTTTTATTCCATTTTCCACTTGATGCGGTGTGTCCTCGGGTTTTCTTGTTTTTGGTTGTTTTGTAGGGAACAGGCTGGGAAGAGCGCATGGAGTGGACACATGGCGGTCATGCACGTAGGGAACCAGTGGGGCCCAAGTGGGGACGGCCAAGCAAGCTGAGGAGCAAGTTAAAGGTCTCGGTATCGATACAGGGATTGTCCTGTATCGATACCCGAGTGATCATACGCGAACAGAACGTATGGGTATCGATACAGGACTTCTCCTGTATCGATACCGAGGGCGTTATAGTTAATTTTGACTTTGTTACGGATTTTGACTTCGGGAGGGGATATAAATACCCCGTTTTTGGGGCTAATTAGGGTTCCACGAATTATTATTAGATTCTTAGCTTTGAAGCTTTCGGCTACAACTTTTCTTCAACTTCTACATTCAAGTCTTGTTTTCCAGAATCCCAGTTTCAGTATTTGTTTGCGGATTGAACTTCAAGATTAATTTTGCAATTACGGTATCATTCTCTATTGTTCTTCATATTTAATCTTTCAAGCATGTCTAGAACTAAGATTATTTTGATGTCTGCACTTTATTTTAATATGAGTGAGTAGTCGTATTGAGTGCGGCCGCGGGACAAGGTGTCTCGTGGCTAGGCTAATTCATATTCCACCTCGGTGCCGAATCACTTTAATTGATGCGCAGTTTCTGAATACGGAACTTTTTTAGAAAACAAAACCCGGGCATCGCCCGTTCTGAATTGCGCAGGAATTGGTGACAAGTGGTGTGCACTTGTTAGGAACTTTTTCCATATTTTTGAACCTATTAATTAAATAATTGTGGCCCGAGTGAATGTGGATTAGACTAGTTGCGGGCACCGTAGTGCCCACGGCTGTACTCTCCTGTTTTAATTAAGAGTCAAATAATTTAATCAGTTTAATTTCGTTAATTAAATCAGTCATCTGAACAAGGGGTGGCTACCTGAGAGCCATTTGCAAACGTATAGCTAGCATTGTTTGGGTCAACACCGTAGACCGTCTCTGTGGTTCGACTCCGGTACTTCCGGATTTATTGTGCTGCACCGGTCAATAGTCCTACGCTTGGGATGAAATCCTAGTTAATTTTTAATCACCCGAACGGTCAAGCATTTTTGGCGCCGTTGCCGGGGACGGTGACGTGTGTTCAAACGGTGTTAGTTTAGGTTTGTTAAATTTTAGTTGAGTCATCATAGGTAGAGGTAAGCAAGTCGTACGTAAGCCTGATCCTCTCTATTACCGTGATCGTACTAATCGTTTGGTTAAGATAGAGAGCAGGTCGAGTCAGTCTGAGCCTTCAAATTCTTCGTCAAAGTCAGTAGAGAGTCGGTCGGAGTCCATTCCCATTAGTGGACTCTACATAGATTTACCTTTCGAGTCAGTTAATTTCGATAATCCGCTGTATCAGTCAGAGTCAGAGTCAGTTTCCGCACCAGAATCTTTTGAGATGGGAGACCAGGAGGTAGTTCAACAACCATCGTTGAGGCAGCACTTGAATCCCGAGAGGACCACTCCTCCCGGGCCGATTGTGTTCCCTCGAGAGACACAGGAGGCACGCAATGTCTTCACTGTAAAACCCGGTGTCCTGAATAGCCTCCCTAACTTCTATGGGAGAGAGTCTGATGATCCGTACGAACATGTGCGGACGTTCGAGGGGTTAGTGCGCAACCTGGCGTCTACTACCCAATACGACAATGCCTGCCTCAAGCTGTTTGAGGCAACTTTAAAGGATGGCGCACTTAGATGGTTTAGAATGCAAAAGCCTCAGTCCTTCACCACATGGGCGCATGTGCGTGACGCGTTTTACAGGAAATATTTTTCTGAGGCTAAAACTAATAGTTTAAGGCGTCAAATTCAAGGTTTTAGGCAAGAGAGGGGAGAGTCTTTTGTGAAGGCATGGGAGCGTTTCAAAGATTTGCTCTTAAGAATGCCACACCCTGGTTTTGAGAAGATACAGTTGGTCGAATTCTTTCACCTGGGTCTCAACGCTGAGACAATCCAGCATATAGAGTATTCGTGTAAAGGGGACGACTTCTTGTCCAAAACTGCGGATGAGGGTTGGGATTTTCTGGATGACCTAGCAGATAGGCAGAGGGCGTTAGGACCCTCTGATTTTGATCGGTCAGGACCTTTTGGGTCCACTGTTATCCCCGTTACCATTCGTGACCAGCGACTCCAGGCCCAGGTTGAAAAAATGGCACAAAAACTAGAGGAATTAGAAGTTAGGCAGACTCGTCCAGTGCATGAGGTGAGTATAGAAGAAGTCTGTGTGTGGTGCGAGTGTAAGGGGCACATTGCCACTGCATGCCCCGGATTTTTAGCTGCTAAGGGAGCGGGTCAGAATAATCAGGAAGAGGTAAATGCTGTGAGGAATTGGGACGCTTACTCTAATTCGTATAACCCGGGATGGAGAGATCATTCCAAAGACTGGTGGTCAGACCCTTGACCCGCAGGTGGAGGTCAAGCGCAACCCCTTGCGCCGCCTCCGCCGCAACAGTTTCATCAGTCCCAAGCACCCAGGCCCCCGCAGGGCCAAGTCATTCCTTACAACTACCAGCCACAGCAAGGCAGGGGGGGAGGTCCATCCACTCGTGGGCCGCCCCCAGGTTATGCACCACCCCGTTTTGAGGATTCCATGAATTCCTTAATGCAGTCTCAGCTGACATTTCATACTGATACCAGGCAGCAAATTGGGGCCCTTACGGCCCAAATGACGCAACTCACTGCGGTGATCAGTCAAATGCAACAAGAGAAGGGTAGGTTTCCAGCCCAAGGTAGTCAAGCAGGTGCCCATTATGTGGGAAATCCTTCAGGTCCCAATGTTCAAGGGAAAAATCAGGAAGAGGCTAAGGCAGTTACCATTCTGAGGAGTGGGAAAACCATTGATAAGACCATTCAGCCAACACTAAGACAGGCTCCACCCCAGGAGCCAGTTATTGAGCCTGAGGTCATTTTTGATACTGCTGAGGTGCCTCGAGAGGAAGTAGAAGAGAGAGAGGAGTCACCTGAAGTGGTGGTGCCTGCAACTGCGGCCCTCACGACTCCACCACCGCCAGCTGTGCCAGTAGCTCCATTTCCCCAAAGACTGGCGGTGAGACCCAAGCAAACCATGAACACTAAGATGATGGAGTTGTTTAAGAGAGTTCAATTCCCCATCACCCTGATGGAGGCAATTGAATCCTTTCCCCAGTGTGCTAAGGTTTTGAAGGACCTCTGCACACCTAAGCGCAAGAGTCAGAACAACGTGGTTCTGACGGAGCAAGTGAGCTCCATTCTGCAGACTGAGATTCCTGCCAAGTGCAAGGATCCAGGGTGTCCCACTATTCCCATAGCCATAGCAGGTCAGAACTTTGACAAGGCATTGTTGGATTTGGGAGCGAGTGTTAATTTGCTCCCTTATTCAGCATACTTGAGATTGGGCTTAGGCGACCTTAGTGAGACTCCAGTCACGCTACAGTTGGCTGACCGGAGTATTAGAGTGCCCAAGGGGATAGTAGAGGATGTATTGATTCGGGTAGGGGAGTTTCAATTCCCCGCTGATTTCATTGTTTTAGACATTAGTCCCGGTCGTGAGGCTTTAGAGAAGACTCCCATCATCTTAGGGCGTCCCTTCCTAGCCACCTCCAATGCTGTTATGAACTGCAAAACTGGCAAGGTCCAGTTATCTGTCGGTGAGGAGAGAATGGAGGTGGATGTGTTCAGTGTCAGTACGTTAGAGGATGAGGAGGAGTCTGAGGAGTTGTGTCTGATTGACACGTTAGTCCAGGAGCATATTGATACAGTCCTGTATAAGGACCCCTTGGAGGTTGCTCTTACCTCCGAGGAAACATCATTTTTGGACTCAGCAGAGGTGGTGAGCTTTTTAGAGTTGCTAGGTGTCGATGAGTCATGTGAGGAGATGTGTGGGGTCACTCATGACCCTATGTTTGAGCCATTGGGCGACCCTCCGCCCAAAGTTCTTCCGTCATCTG
Organism: Vaccinium vitis-idaea; assembly: GCA_963854785.1. Classification (NCBI taxonomy): domain Eukaryota; kingdom Viridiplantae; phylum Streptophyta; class Magnoliopsida; order Ericales; family Ericaceae; genus Vaccinium; species Vaccinium vitis-idaea. The sequence continues at coordinate 12,335,068 of OY978222.1, read as the reverse complement.
TCCAGCAGCCTAAACCAGAGTTGAAACCTCTACCGGACACGCTTAAGTATGCCTTTTTGAAAGGCAATGATACCTATCCGGTTGTGATCTCCTCATCCCTCGAGGAAGATCAAGAGAGGAAACTGCTTAGTTTGTTGAGAGAGCACATGGGCGCGATTGGCTGGACCATAGCGGATTTGCATGGTATAAGCCCAACGGTGTGTACACACCGCATTATTCTTGAGGAGAGTGTAAAGCCTTCCAGGCAACCTCAGCGGCGTCTTAACCCCAACATGAAAGACGTGGTTAGGGCTGAGGTGCTTAAGTTGTTGGATGCGGGGATCATATACCCAGTTGCTCATAGTGAGTGGGTGAGCCCAGTGCAAGTGGTGCCTAAGAAGGTAGGAGTGACCGTCGTGACCAATGATGAGGGAGTGTTAGTACCAACCCGAGTTCCCACAGGATGGAGAGTTTGCATAGATTACCGAAAGCTCAATGCGAGCACCCGGAAAGACCACTTTCCCCTTCCTTTTATTGATCAGATTTTAGAGAGGGTAGCGGGTCGGGCCTTTTATTGCTTTTTAGATGGTTACTCGGGGTACAACCAGATTGAGGTCGCTTTAGAGGACCAGGAAAAGACCACTTTCACCTGTCCATATGGAACCTATGCTTACCGTCGCATGCCCTTTGGGTTGTGCAATGCGCCTGGTACCTTTTCCAGGTGCATGATGGGGATCTTTAGTGATATGGTGGAAAGGATAGTAGAGGTGTTCATGGATGATTTTTCGGTCTTCGGAGATTCATTCGATGGATGCCTCGAAAATTTGGGAAAAGTTTTGCAGAGGTGTGAGGAGAAGCACTTGGTGCTTAATTGGGAGAAGTGCCACTTCATGGTTACCCAAGGGATCGTGTTGGGACACATTGTGTCCTCTAAGGGTATCGAGGTGGATAAGGCCAAAATAGATTTAATCCGAAATCTCCCAACACCTAAGTCTGTTAAGGATGTGCGTTCATTTTTAGGACACGCTGGTTTTTACCGGCGGTTCATTAAAGACTTCAGTGCTATCTCCCGCCCGTTGTGTCAGTTGTTGGCAAAGGACACACCATTTGTGTGGTCCGATGCTTGTGAGGGGGCATTTCAGATGTTAAAGCGGAGTCTCACAACTCCGCCGATTGTGCAGTCCCCGGATTGGAGTCTTCCCTTTGAGTTGATGTGTGATGCTTCTGACTATGCAGTCGGAGCTATTTTAGGGCAGAGGAGAGGGAAAGACCCGTGTGTGATATATTATGCCAGTAAGACTTTGAATGAGGCGCAGATGAACTACACCACCACCGAGAAGGAGTTGTTAGCGGTGGTGTTTGCGCTAGATAAGTTTCGGTCCTACCTGGTAGGTTCGCAGATCACGGTTTTTACCGATCATGCGGCCCTCAAGTACTTAATGACTAAGCAGGACGCGAAAGCTCGCCTCATTCGGTGGATTCTGTTGCTGCAAGAATTCCACCTGATTATCAAGGATAAAAAGGGGGTAGAGAATGTAGTGGCTGACCATCTGTCTCGTCTGGAATTCGAGGACCCCACCTCGAATCTTCCCATTAGAGATTCTTTTCCGGATGAGCAGTTGTTCGCCGCTAATGAGTGCCCGTGGTACGCTGATATTGCCAATTATTTGGTAACTGGGCAGATTCCTCCCCATTGGTCTACCCAGGAGAAGCAGCGGTTTTTGAGGAGTGTCCGACAGTATATATTCGATGACCCATATTTGTTTAAGTACTGTGCGGACCAGATTGTGCGTAGATGCGTCCCCGAGTCTGATCAGAAGGGGATTATAGAGTTCTGTCATAGCGAGGCTTGCGGTGGTCACTTCTCTGCGAAGAAGACCACCGCCAAGATTTTACAGTGTGGTTTTTGGTGGCCGGATATGTTTAAGCTTGTTCATGCGTTCTGTAGGTCATGTGACCGTTGCCAAAGGCTTGGCAAATTGTCTTCACGTCAGGAGATGCCCCTCCGGCCCATTCTTGTGCTAGAGGTTTTCGATTGTTGGGGCATTGACTTTATGGGTCCATTACCTATGTCGCATGGTTACGAGTATATTTTGGTAGCGGTGGACTATGTGTCCAAGTGGGTGGAGGCGATACCCACTAAGTCTATGGAGTCGCGAGTCGTGCTAGAGTTCCTTAAGTCGAATATTTTGTCGAGGTTTGGCGTGCCACGCGCCATTATCTCTGATCAGGGCACGCACTTCACGAGTCGGTCGTTTGAAAAGTTAATGGGGGAGTATAGAGTCACTCACAAGGTGTCCACTTCGTACCACCCCCAAACTAATGGGCAGGCCGAATTAGCTAATAGAGAGATTAAGCGAATATTGGAGAAAACTGTAGGTGTGACTAGGAAGGATTGGTCCACCAGGTTGAATAATGCGTTGTGGGCCTATCGCACTGCTTATAAGACCGTGTTGGGTGCTTCACCCTATCGGCTTGTTTTCGGTAAGGCCTGCCACCTACCCGTTGAGTTAGAGAAGAAGGCCTATTGGGCCCTCCAGGAAATTAATTCGAGTTTAGATGTGGTGGGTGCGCATAGGAAATTGCAGTTATGTGAGCTCGAGGAGCTTAGGAATGACGCGTATGAGAATGCTAGTATTTATAAAGCTAAGGTTAAGGCGTATCATGATAGGAATATTCTGCGCAAAACCTTTACAGTTGGTCAGAAAGTATTGCTCTATAATTCGCGTCTCCATCTTTTTCCCGGGAAGTTGAGGTCACGTTGGGAAGGTCCCTATGTTGTGGTGCAAGTGCATCCGAATGGTTCAGTTGATGTCCGTGATTTTAAGGATGATAATGTGTTCAAAGTTAATGGGCAGCGTCTGAAACCGTTTTTGGAATTTTTAGAAGTGGAAGAACCTGATGAGGAGTTGGTCGATCCTGTGTATTCGGACGACCCAGTTACTTAGGCTTTTTCAGCCAGGTTTTGACGGGTAGCTCACGCGTACCATGCTCTAGCAATAGGGGTACCCATCATTGACTTGGGTTTCTCATAGCTTCGCACGCCGCTATTAAAATAAGGATCGTGTGCCCAGCCCCGGTTAGTAAGGGCATGTTATGCATTTTAGTTTTAAAGAAGAAAAAAAAAAAAAAAAACAAAAAAAGAAAAGTTTTTACTGGTCCGGTATAGCCACCTAATTTCTAGCCTTACATTTGTGTATCTGGGTTTCTAACAATCTTATTGCCGTGTCTCGGATAGTCATAAAAGACGATTGGCTCTGATTTCTTTGAGGAAAAACCTTGAGTAATTTAACCTGTTGAGTCATGACTTACCCGGGATTGTTCTGATGACCTTCTCTACACAAATTTAAGTGAGAAATTAGGGAGAAAAGTAGTACCCGTGTCTTTCACGTGACGGAAGTGGTGGTGTATTTTCTTATTCTATATTTGTTTCTTTTTGGTTTTTCTGTGTACGCCTGGATACCACGTGCCGGGCTGGACTGACGTGTTTTGCAGGTTGCACGGTGAGCGTACCTGAAATTCCTCCTATATCGGCCGAGGTCATGGTGGTTGGCTGCCACCCAGAGGTCCAGTTCTTCCCCTTGTTCTTTATTTTGTGTGTCTCCATGCTCTGGGGACATAGCATGTTTCTAGTTGGGGGGAGGGTGTACTTTGTACATGTGTTTTGTTTTGCGTTGCTAGGTAGTTTTCGGGGATACGGTTGTTATGCATCTTGTAGATATGCTTTGAGCGGATGAGATTTAGCTGATTAGTATGCCTGTTTAACTTGAATGCATGCATATATTTGGCTATTTAATTGAGCATGATGCATTGTCAAGCATGTGAATAATGTCCCCACATTGATAATTGCGTATTCTGAATAGCATTCCCATACTCTTTGTATTCATTTCCGCAATCGCATAAAATAGTAGGCTTTTGTTCTGCAATTAAGGAATCAGATTTGTCTATTGTGCATTTGTGAGAGTGAATAACGTGCATAGGAGATGACACAAGGCATTCTTTGCATGATTAAACCACATATGAGTCCCCTTGACCAATCTTGAACCAGTCCGAGTCAGTTCCCGTGTTTAGCTTAGGAAACCGGTGTTTGGTTGGATTTAAGTTGGGGGGAAGGCAAGCTCTGTGCATCATGAGTGTCGTACTACTGTGGGAAATTTTGTGTAACGGTGTGTGTGAGGGATTGATGTTGAAGGTGTCCGATTAGGTGTCATGTTTTGGAAACCAAAGCCATAAAACCTTAACCTCAAGCCATTTCTCCTTGCAAAAAAAAAAAAAAAAAAGAAAAAAAAAGCAGGTTCGGTATCGATACAGCAAAACATCTGTATCGATACCGGTTGGCCCAGACCGGAACAGAACGTACTGGTATCGATACAGGTCTTTTCCTGTATCGATACCGAGACCCATGAACGCGAATTTTAAAGGGTTTGTCCGGTCATTCTTCTTCTTCCATCTTCTTCTTCAACCTTCTTTCTCTCTCTCTAACCCTAAAAACCCACGAAATACTCCATAGCCAAACCTCCAAACCTCCAATAACTCCTTCAAATCTTACCCAAACTTCACCAAACTTCACCAAAACCTTCCTTTTCTCCATCTCTACCACATATACCTCTCAAATCCCGTCCAAAACCCCTATCTCTCCAGATCCGAAACCCTAACTTTTCCAAAACCAAATTTCCAAACATGGCACCTAGGAAGACGAGTGCTAGTGCTAAGGGTAAAGGGGCGGCTTCCTCGAGTGCCCCTCCAGAGCAAGCAACCGGGGGTAGGAGGACCAAAGATCAAATTGCCCGGGATGAACGGGAAAGATGGGAGGCTTCTATTGAACAAAGGGGTGTGAAGAACGAGCGCCACATTATTCGGGATGGGTTTCTCGAGAACGACATCACCGTACGAGCCATTGTGCGGCAAGGTATGTCTTTCTGGTTTCAACCGAATCCTGGATATAACTTAGAACTTGTGAGGGAATTCTACAAATATTTTCAAGTTCCAGCATCCGGGACTGCATTTAGTTCCGCGACTCAGATTACCTCACGAGTAGCTAGGGTACCCATCACGATCACACCTGATATTATTGCTGCTAGTTTGCGGTATGCAAGGCCGACTGTTGTTAACTACCCTTGCCCCGCTGAGGATTTTGTTCAATGTAGAGTGGCGAAGGCATTGTATGAGAAAATTAAGGATGCTAGTATTCCTCATCGGCCGGGCAAGTTTAAGCCGGCATATCGATTTGCGAACCAGGTGGTTTGCTACAACCTGGACCCAAGGGCAACTGAAAACAAGCCCTCCGAGAGTACTGGGAACTTATTGTCAGTTTTCATGGATGAGGAGACTTTGTGTGATTGGGCATTATTTATTTACACTAAGATCATCGATTTCCGAGATGCCCCAACACAGACTCGAATGCCGTTTCCTTGCTTGATCACAGCCATTGCTAGAGACTCGGGGTTGCAAGGGGCCAAGTGGTTCAACAACGATCCACTAGTCCCTGGGCCAATTGACAGCACCATTTTTACCAAGAGCATAGCCCAGTCTCGAGGTGCTAGAGGAGCAGCCTTTTTGACTACCGAACCACCCCCCAGCGCATCCAATACCACTTGGCTGCAGAAGATCTTTTGTCAGGGTGTTGCTACCATCCGGAGTCAACAGAAGCTTAAGAGAGAGGTGCGACAGAATGCAAGGATTCTGCAGCAGATGAATCACAGGGAAGAGTGGATGGTGGGGCGGATTGAGGGGTCGACCTCAGGGCCGTATGTTCCGCTGGAGTTACCTGAGTTGGAGGTCAGCGATGATTTCGCCGATGGTGATGAGGCTGCTGAGGAGAGTGAGGAGGACGAGGATTGATTTAGACGTTTGTGGTGCATGGAGCTGACTTCAGGGTAGGTAGTCTGATGAGGAGGTGTTATTTTATGTTGGGTGGTCTGTTAGTTTATGTTAGGAACTTGTTATTTTATGTGAGACTATTTCTGTTGTCTTTTATTTTGGGGTCTGTAATATAATTTGCATGGATTATGTTTTTGTTTTGTGGACTTGGTTTGGGTGGCGCCGATGGGCGTATTGACAAGTAGTAGACATGACAGGTCCGGCCAGTGGGTAGTAACCTTGAGCTTCTATAGGCCGGCACCTGATTTTTGCGGTTACCTTTTCTTGTGCTACCAAGGTCATTATAATCCGAAAGTCCTTAGTAGATCTTGTGCACGTGTTTTATACTCTCACTTATGCATGGTTGATAATGTTGTTGCTTATTCTGTGGAATCATATTTGAGTATGCGTTTATTCTTGTTGAGCGTTGATCTTGATTGGCACGTGGTGACCAGTTGTTCGGTTCCACGCAATTCGCCAAGCGCTTATATGGGATGTTGAGTGTTCTAGTGAGTGGTGTGACGCATTTGCCTTGTGGGGTATTCGTTTCACATGTTAAGTGACGCTAATTGTTTTCAATAATTTGTCAAAGCATGCATGCATGAGAGTTACAGGCATATTGAGAGGCGAGTATCTGTGCTATGATTAATGGTTGTTTCTACAGGTTGTATAACCATCGTACCCCCGTTGGTGTTTTTGTGTAGTTCTTATTTCGTTCGTTCCTAGGGACTAGCAACGCTCAAGTTGGGGGGTGTGATAGGCGCGCAATATCCCTAGATATAAGCGCCTAAGTAGGGCTAATCAACGCGTTAAAGGCGCTGTTTTATTCCATTTTCCACTTGATGCGGTGTGTCCTCGGGTTTTCTTGTTTTTGGTTGTTTTGTAGGGAACAGGCTGGGAAGAGCGCATGGAGTGGACACATGGCGGTCATGCACGTAGGGAACCAGTGGGGCCCAAGTGGGGACGGCCAAGCAAGCTGAGGAGCAAGTTAAAGGTCTCGGTATCGATACAGGGATTGTCCTGTATCGATACCCGAGTGATCATACGCGAACAGAACGTATGGGTATCGATACAGGACTTCTCCTGTTTTAATTAAGAGTCAAATAATTTAATCAGTTTAATTTCGTTAATTAAATCAGTCATCTGAACAAGGGGTGGCTACCTGAGAGCCATTTGCAAACGTATAGCTAGCATTGTTTGGGTCAACACCGTAGACCGTCTCTGTGGTTCGACTCCGGTACTTCCGGATTTATTGTGCTGCACCGGTCGATAGTCCTACGCTTGGGACGAAATCCTAGTTAATTTTTAATCACCCGAACGGTCAAGCATCGTTCAAACTCGTCTTACTCCGTGGGTATGCAAGTAATGACAACTAGCGCTGCGACGGTAGAGGAGCAACTGGCTACAATGACGCGCACTATTGAAAAGCTCACCAAGACCGTGGAAGGCAAAGACCTCCAGATTGCATCGCTCATGAACAAGTTAGAGACTCAGAAAGTGGGGGAAACTAGCCAAGACAATTCAAATCCACCAGGTTTCATACCACAAGGAGTCATATATGGCGATGAAAGCGGAAAGCTCATGACGGGGGATCAAAAACTCAAGCAAAGAGAGGATGCAAACCATGTCTTTTCATCAAATCAGCCAGGTGGTAGTAAAATCAATCATGCGTTTTCTACAGGCCCAAAGATTGTCGAAAATGCTCTACCAACTTCTATTGCTTTGCTGTCTGTCCAACAACTCCAAGACATGATAACAGCTATGATTAGAGCACAATATGGTGGGCCATCGCAAAGTAGCTTTATGTATTCGAAGCCCTACACAAAGCGCATCGACTACTTTAGGATGCCTGTTGGTTACCAGCCCCCGAAATTTCAACAGTTTGATGGGAAGGGAAACCCAAAGCAACACATTGCCCACTTTATCGAAACTTGTAACAATGCTGGGACTGAAGGGGACCTACTTGTCAAACAGTTCGTTCGTTCACTTAAAGGGAATGCTTTCGAATGGTACACGGACTTAGAGCCAGAGTCGATCGACAGTTGGGAGCAGATGGAGCGCGAGTTCCTTAACTGCTTCTATAGCACCCGCCGCACCGTAAGCATGATGGAGCTAACAAACACTAAGCAATGGAAAGATGAGCCTGAAGTTGACTACATCAATCGTTGGCGTGCTCTAAGCTTAGACTGCAAAGACCGACTCTCCGAACTCTCTGCCGTCGAGATGTGCATGAATGGCATGCATTGGGGTCTTCTTTACATTCTTCAAGGGATAAAGCCACGAACGTTTGAAGAACTGGCTACCCGAGCACATGACATGGAGATCAACATAGCAAATCACGGTGGCGGGAATCATCCCATAGTCGAGCACAATAAATATAAGAATGGGACACAAAGCAATAAGTTATCCGGTGCCTCTACAGAAGAGTCAATGGCAGTTAGTATGGTCCCGCTCAAGCTACCGAGAAGAGACAAAAAGAAGGAAGAACACCCTAGGGATAAATGCCTAACTTTGAAGGAGCTACAAGAAAAGAGGTATCCTTTTCCTGATTCTGATGTGCTGAGTATGTTGGAAGATCTGCTCGAAAAGAATGTCATTCAACTACCAGAATACAAACGTCCCGAAGAAATGGGGAAGGTTCATTATCCAAGGTATTGCCATTACCATTGGATTGTCAGTCATTCCACTGAGAAGTGCTTCGTGTTGAAAGAGCTAATTGCAGACCTAGCAAGGAAGAAAAAGATCGTACTAGACGTTGATGAAGTTGCAGAGTCCAACCACACAGTCATTACAGTCGAAGGCCCAACTTCAAGCTCTAAAATAAAGACTGCTGAATCTGCAACGACTCCAGTGCTGGGGGCAATTTTCAAAACCATACGATTTGGTTTATTCAACCCGATAGCAATCCAAAGCTCAAGTAAAGGTGTACCTACTCATCCTCACCTCAAAGGAGCGCCAGGTGCAAAGAATGACAAGGAGTGGGTCCCAATCCCCCCAAAGAAGTTGATAGGAAACAAGCACAAGAATCATCCTCATCAAGTCAAGAAATGGCAAGTGAAGAAGAACTCTCCTCAATTCACTGCAAGTGACAAAGTCAACGATAAGAAGGAGAAACTGATTGAGAAGAGTTTTCCCACACCAATCACCCTACATAACTTCATTCTCGAAAGGCACTTGAACAACGACTGTATTCAAACAGTTTACATGATTTCCGCCAATGAAGAGGATGACATAAGTCAAAGTTCCGCACCTCGAGTTTCAGCCTTTGATCGGATTGAAGCTCCTACTGCTCGCACTTCAGTTTTTGAGAGATTAGGCAAGGCTAACCTAGAAAACAAGGAAGTAATCTTCAAGCCACGAAGGTTTGCCTTCTCTCGTCTTAAAGATACACGAGCAAAATAAAAAACAGAACACAAGAAACGAAAGGTGGAAGAAACCATGGTTGACTTAACAAAAGAAGATGAAGAGACTCGAAGCTTGATCCCGTCTCGCATGAAGCGCATAACATCAGTGGAAGTTTGTCACGACGGTCCACTCAAAGTCAAAAGGCGTACCATCGTCTTAACTAAATCAAATGAATCTCAAGTGGAAGGTGTGAAGAAGGAGCAAGTTCCCTCTATCATTCCTTGAAGACAGTCAAAAGAAACACGCTCCTTGATATGAACCTAAACTGTCTGGAAAAAAAAAAAACAATGAAAAAAAAAACAATTAAAAAAAAAAAGATCTCTTCATCGCACGAGTTGAAACTGCATGATGCTCCGGGCCCACATGAGCTGAAACTGTGTACGGCACAAAAGAAACAAAAAAAAAATCGCTTTTGAACTACGTTTTGACTTGATCTCTTCAAAGGGTACGTAGGCAGCTTGGGATTCATCGCAAGCTCAGTCGACCAACTCAAAAGAAAAAAGTGCCTTTGAATTTCGTCGTGGTATAGTTCCTCTTCGAGCATGCATAAGTCACTGAAGCCGTCATAAAACTCTTCAAATGAGGAGTGGTGGGGTGCAACAAATCACAGAGGCTCTTCTGCGACATCAAATCTCTTCAATTGAAGATGAGTGCAGCAAAGCACGAAAGCTCTTCCACATTAGCGGGTCTCTTCAAGTGATGAGGAGTAGCAGCATGCGCAGAATCGTAGAAGCTCTTATATAGTCTCCAATCCCCTCAAGTGATGGGGAGCGCCGTCGAGGCAACGTAGGGAAGGCATGAACAAAAGCACAAAGGTCCTCCAACCGTTCGAAGTCCCTCCCAAAAGAGCGGCACCAAGGGCAACATATGGATGACGTGCACAAAAGCGTTGACGTCTTCCAACCGTTCGAAGTCACTCCCAAAAGAGCGGCGTCGACGACAACATATGGACGACATGCACAAAAGCGTTGAGGTCTTCCAACCGTTCAAAGTCTCTCCCAAGACAACGGCGTCAACGACAACATAGGGATGACGAGCGGGGGTCTTCCAACAGTTCGAAGCCTCTAGAGCGGACGTGCGGAGGTCTTCCAGCTATTCGAAGTCTCTCCCAAAAGAGCGGCGTCGACGGCAACATATGGATGGCGTGCACAAAAGCACAGAGGTCCTCCCATCGTTCGAAGTCTCTCCCAAAAGAGCGGCGTCGATGGTAACATATGGACGACGAGCACAAAAGCATAGCGGCCCTCCCACCGTTTGAAGACTCTCCCAAAGGTGAGCGGCATCGAGGCTAGATAGGGGCATGCACAAAGCACAGCGGCCCTCCCACCGTTTGAAGACTCTACCAAAGGTGAACAGCGTCGAGGCTACGTAGGGACGGCATGCACAAAGCACATCAGCTCTCCCACCGTTTGAAGACTCTCCTAGAGGTGAGCGGCGTCGAGGCTACGTAGGGACGACATGCATAAAGCACAGCGGCCCTCCAACCGTTTGAAGACTCTCCCAATGGTGAACAGCGTCGAGGCTACGTAAGGATGGCATGCACAAGCCACAGCAGCCCTCCCACCGTTTGAAGACTCTCCCAAAGGTGAACAGCGTCAAGGCAACATAGGGACGACATGTGCAAGCACAGCGGTCCTCCCATCGTTTGAAGACTCCCCCAAAGCTGAGCAGCGTCGAGGCTATGTAGAGACGGCATGCACAATGCATAATGGCCCTCCCACCGTTTGAAGTTCTTCCAGTAAACAAGTGGTGTTGAGCAATGTAGGGACGGCACATGCAAGCACAACGGCCCTCCCACCGTTTGAAGTTCTTACCATGAGCAAGTGGCGTCGAGCAACGTAGGGACGGCGTGCACAAAAGTGCAGATGTGCTCCCATCGTTTGAAGTCTCTCCCTAGGGCGAGCTGCACCAACAGCAACATAGGGGCGACGAGCACAAACTGCAGAGGCTCTCCAACCGTTGTGAAGTCTTCACCAATGGCGAGAAGCGGAGCGAACCAACATAAGGACGGCATGCATAAAGCACAGTGGCCCTCCCACCATTTGAAGACTCAAAGGTGAGCGGCGTCGAGGCTACTTAGGGATGGCATGTGCAAGCACAGCGGCCCTCCCACCGTTTGAAGTCTCTTCTGAAGTGAGCGGCGTGACATAAATGGAGTCGAGGCTACTTAGGGACGGCATGTGCAAAGCACAGCGGCCCTCCCATCATTTGAAGTCTCCCCTGAAGTGAGCGGCGTGGCATAAGTGGAGTCAAGGCTACTTAGGAACGACATGTGCAAGCACAGCGGCCCTCCCACCGTTTGAAGTCTCTTCTGAAGTGAGCGGCGTGGCATAAATGGAGTCGAGGCTACTTAGGTACGGCATGTGCATGCACAGCGGCCCTCCCACCGTTTGAAGTCTCTCCCGAAGTGAATGGCGTTGCACAAGTGACGTCAGAGCTACGTAGGAATAGCATGTGCAAGCACAACAACCCCCCACCATTTGAAGCCTTTTTCATAAGTGGCATTGAGGCATTTCTCAAAAGAAAGTAGTGTCGTATGCGCAGAATGCGGAGGCCCTCCCATCATTTGATCATAATTTCACAAGTCCTTGAAAGGAAAACAAAATACAGGGAATATCGAGCGGCTCAAAAAGAATAGATGGGGATAGTTACCTTAGCAATGACGGGGCGAATCCGAAGAAAAGCTAAACAGAGGAGGGTCAAAGAACTCCAACGAATTGCTAACCGCTGAAAAAAATAAATATTAAAACACCGGGTTTAGTTTTCTCAACGAAGACGGGTTTCTATCAGGTTGGTCTTTGGTGCTGCCCCCATTCTCGTAAAAAGACAAGGCCTCATCAAATATTGAGAGCAAATTATAATTTAAGAAAGACTAGACTTCCACAAGGAAAATATCAACCAAGACAAAAGAGTTTACAACCTTTTGATTTTGTTTGCTTGTGGTGATCACATGGAGGCAGGCAATAAAAATGGAACATGAGCAGATGCAATTACTTCTATCCTTTCTCGTGGTAGCCGATATGAATGAATGCGTGATCAAATTTATGTATGTATATATTGTGCTCCGTGCGAGAGTCATTTTTTTTCCAAATCAAGATCAAGATTAATTTCCCGTCGTGATTTTGGAAACGCGCATGTATATGCAGGACTACAATTTGGTGCTGTCATGATTCCCAAAACAGTTGTTAATTTTAGCTTTAAAAAAAAAAAAAAAATACATGCATATGCATGTTGGTTTGTTGTCTTTAGCTACCACAAGAAGACAAGGGTGCAACTCATCATGGGGGCATGTTAACATGGGCAAAGAGAAGCCAATCTATACTACTGATGCTAGAACAGAAAGGAAGAAACAAAAAAATAATAAAATACTACGTGGGACACATGTAAACAGGTGATAAAGGGTTTTACCTTCAAAAGCCTCAAGTCGGTGCCTTTGCTACCTCACGGCAACAGTAGTGGAACGTGTGATTAAAACGCAGCCGCGTGGATAATTGAAACTGTGAAGCTTAACATTCTGCATGATTGGAATATATAGCGGATGAAGGGTGAAATTGCTAAGGAAATTGTTTAAACCTCCAATCAAAGAAACAACAGCTAGGGAAGGTCAATATTTGATTTTGTTTGTACATGGAAAATAAATCTGTCATGGGTTTAATTCTCGCCTTTTATGGGTGTATGAATAAGCCTCCCTTTCCATGAGTGAGCTTAATTTCCAAATAAGAGTAATTGGAAAACGTGAGTAGCCGGAAATCCAACTGAAAGAAATCATTTCCTTTTAGTGGATATAGGGTAAATCTCTTACTGAAAGGAACAAAACAGAGGAAACTTGACTATCCTTTTGTGTCGCCAACCAACAAGGAAAGGAAAAATTTCTCCAAGGAAAAGATAAGAAGGTGAAAGAAATAAGAATTTCCTGCTTCAAAATTTTTTTCCTAAACCTGCCGGTCAACGATTTGTTCTAGTAAAAATCACACATTTGGTAGATTTGGAAAATTATGCTCTATGGAAACACTTCTCCTTTGGGAACCAAGTGCTTGGCCAAAATATCTTCCCTTCAAGCCTCAAGGAACCCGCATGCCATCTTTAGGTTTGCATGGTGATCCATCCGACTAATATATTCTCTTTTTCAAAAAAGAAGAAAAAAATAATGGGGAGATAATCTATTGCACGTTTTACCAAATTCAAAGCCAATCTTTCAAAGTTAAAATTTGAAATTATATGGGCCACCATTCTGTTACTAAAGAGGAACTGTGCAAGTTGAATTTTGTGCTCATTGGCCCATCAAGTGCGACACTCAAACGGATCAGCTTCGTGAATGAAGTTAAGTCATCTTGGAACAATAGAGCATTGCCAATGGAAAATAAATTGGAGTACATTTCACTCACGTATGTGGATTGGCAAATTCACATATACCGAAAAAATTCAAGCTACTTCAAGTCTCACTTTCAACGCTCGCAAACAAGCATTTGCCTGAGCCTCGAAGTGGGGGCAATTTGTAAACACTAAAATTTCGTCATGGCTTAATCGCCGTCCGATTAATTGAGATGAAATAAATAATCTTAGTTAATCAAAGTCAAAATTGGTCAAAAGCTTGCAAATAATTATTGGGCTCGGCAAAGTGTGGGTTCAAAAGATGTGGGCTAAACCAAAAGAAGGTGGGCCCACTCAATTGGCCAGACGAACCATCAAATTGGGCCAACCCATGAACGCATGCCCAACTAAATTATCCTGGGGCCAAGAAAATATTTATAAATATGTGTTTTTATATACATGGAGCCCCTTCCAATAAGGGTCCCTTATTGAAAAATAAAATGCGGACCTAGCCTTTTTTGTGTTTCCGGACCAAATTTTGATGATCCGAACCGTTCAATGTTTTTAAAATGCATTTTTAAGGGCCCCCGCGAAGATTCGTCCAAAAAAAATACCCGTAAGGGCTTCATCCGATCGGTTTTTGTTAAAAACGCTATATATAGCGTTTTTAACAAAAACCGATCGGATGAAGCCCTTACGGGTATTTTTTTTGGACGAATCTTCGCGGGGGCCCTAAAAAATGCATTTTAAAAACATTGAACGGTTCGGATCGTCAAAATTTGGCTCGGAAAGGTGAGGTCCGCATTTTAACTTCAATAAGGGACCCTTATTGAAAGTTAATCCTTATATACATATATATAAATATATATCTTGACACAATTTATTTCCATAAAGAGATGCCAATTTACTCTTATGGAAAGAATCAATCAAGAATAATATATATGTATATATTTGACCTGATTTATTTCCATATTAAGAGGCCAATTTACTCTTATTTGGAAATAAAATCAATCAAATGAGACCTTCCAAATTAAAGACCCCTCTCCTTGAGCCTCTAAATAGAGGCTCTCATTAAGAAGCAAAAAAGCATCTGCAGCCAGGGAAATTCCAGAGCACTCTCAAGCAGTTCTCAAGCCTTCTCTGCAAGTTCTTCTCAAATCCCTCAAGTTCGTGTGGAGGATCAACAAGCACCCAAGCTACGTGCCGATTCATCCATAACAACAACGGTCTACGCGTCAGCTAGCGAAGATCATCCTCAAAAGCTCACCGTTTGTTCGAGATAAAGCTGTTCAAGCCCTCGATCAAGCTTCGTTCTTCAAGCTTCTCAACTCGAAGATCTGAAAGAACTACAAACCGGTTCAATCTGTACAACAAGCTTCTATAGCCGTTAGGTTGCACCATCAACTTCGGAGATCGAATCAGAGGAATTATTATTTAGTGTAAAGAATTTAATAGAGATTGTACCCGCATTCAATTCAAATCAAATCAATAAAATATATTTTGTGCATCTTTTTTCTTGTCTTTATTGCAGGACTCGAATTTGTGTGTTACAGGGTGATCACCAGTAACTACTTGCACAAATTTATTGAACATAATTAAAATCTATTTGTCACAAAAATACCACAGATTGGAGTATTTTCTAGCTTATCCCTTTTCATAAGTTTTTTAGAACATCATAACAGATTGTTATAATTTTGGTTTCCTTTCAAAAAACAATATAAAATCCTCAAATGAATAAGCTTTTTTGAACTTTCTTAAAAACAAATTTATAAAACCATTCAGATTATAACTTCAACCTACATCATTTGAAGCTCCTTTTCTCCCAAGAATATCCCATGAAAGCCAAACGGCACTCTTCCAGGTAACTTCACTGCTGCCACAATGTCAAGTGTTGGAGACTTAGCATCCATCACCACAAACCGTGACTCATTTTCTATCTCATTGTGCACATATGATACCACGAAACCATCATCTTCGTCACAATCTATGTCATCGCCGGCGTCCTTCCTGACGAACAATGCCTCCCCTCCGAAGCAGTTGCATCCATAGCTCCGGAATGCAACTTCACAACCCAATTCGAGGTCAATCTTCACCACACCTGAGATCGTCGGAGCTTGTTCACATGCTGCCATGTAAACGTACCGGTTCTTTTTACCAGCATATGAAGGGTTGGTGGATCCTAATTCTAGACATTTCTTAGAGAGAAGTGTCCTTCTAATTTCTCCTGTTTTCATGTCAATCCTTAATTTTTCCAAAGAGAAGTGAACCTTGTTCATGGAGAGGAAGAAGTTCTCAACATTTAAAGCATTGGTTGCAACAATGGTGATGCAACTTTGATCATCCTCCCATGCATTGATGATGTGGAAAGCATTAAACCCCGGCACTTCGAACCATCTCATCTCTGAATCGGAGGTCGCATACCTGTTTCAACATCAAACAACTGTTAGAATGGACAAATTGGATTATTTGTAATTGCAATATCGATTTTAATTTTAGCATTTGGTGATCACAATATTTGACTTTTTTTACTGAATTTAACAATAGTCTAGTGTAATGATGACAACAAAATCTATATATTTTGTGACAACAGGTGGCTCTACGTAGCCTCTTGGGTTGTCACTTGTCCACCCTAATTTTTTTTTTGTGTGTTTAGAATACATGTAATTTTTTGTACTTTTATTTAAGTTTTGTCCTTTTTGAACACCCAAACTGAAAATATTTGAACACTCTACCCAAAAATTTTGAACAACTCCAAAAAATCAGTTCACAAACCAATCCAAGGTAAATAGCCTATTTAAAAGCCATAAGAGTCTCCATAGCTTCCCATAGATGTTCAATTAAACAACCTAAACACTTTTACATGTTATATTACATATAGTAATTTGGCAAATATTAATCAAAAATAGTTTTGGCATTATCACCACCCAATAATTTTATCTTGAGTTTGTTTGAACACTTATTCCTATACTATGAACATCCATCAATCTAAGAAATTTTATGTTAGCTCAAAACAAATTACATACTCTTAATGACAAAATTAAAAATATATAGAGAGTAGAAAGTATCTATTGGTATGGATTTTGTGCTCTAGCTTTTCTCTGAATAACAATCAACTTTATATATCAAAAAAAATCTGTGTGAACATATTTGTCAGACAATTTTCTACAATAAAAACTAATGTGTTTATGTGTCGATTTAATTTTGCTAGGCCTAAAAAATAGAATTCGCCGAGAACATGCATTTGTGACATATATTACGTATTTTCGTATTATTTGGTCTCATTATTCAAACAAACACGAAAAAATTGTATATGTATGACCAGTTAATAGAACTAGTAGAGTTAAAGTAATTTTTGAACACCCTGTTCAAAATTTCTGGAGCTGCCACTTAAAATTTTGTGTTACAAATATTTTTATTTTTTAATCAAAATGTTATATATTTCTGATCCCATCCCGACCAGAAAATTCGAAAGACTATTGAAAATATGAACAGTACATAAAAATGTTCAAGAAGGACATAAAAGAAGAAGTTAAAATTGCTTATTTTTTACTCTTAAATTTTTTTTAAGCTTTATTTTATTTGTTCATTAAACCCTGCCCTTCGGAATCAGTCATGCATGCATCTTACCTACTTTTAGCCACAAGAGATTAAGTTATTCTCAGTGCGGGTGGAAACAAAAGTTTCCTTCAAATCAATTGCATTGTGTCATGAGTCCAAACAGTGATCTCAAATAGTAGAACATGGATTGCAATCGATTTAGAGGAAACTTTTGTTTTCAACAATGGTGGAAATAATTTAAACTGTAGCCACAATGCTATAAACAAATACGGAAGTACACATTCAGATGCGTCTGGACCCATATGGGCTCACAGCCTCACACACAAATAGTACACGATGCATTTATATCGAGATTTGTGCACTTCTATCCATACTTTTGAATATCGGCCGATACGTACTGTATCGGCCGGTTCGTACCGGGATTTTGACCCTCCGATACGGATACACACTGATATAGCGGTGTGATCTAAAAATCACATATGAACCGGCCGGTTACCGGTACGTATCGGTGTATTGGCCGTGATGGAATCCGGTTCAGAGGGTATCGGCCGAGACGGCAGCGGAAAATCAAGAAACTAGTAACTATATTGACTGGTTTACAAACAAGAATCATCACGGTCGTAGTATATTCACTGGTTTACAAACAAGGTCAGCAAAGAAGATCACCATAGTTGAACGACGGACCGATTTTGTGAGTAGCGGACTGGTTTCGAAGAAAGAAAACAGAGCGGATGATATCTGATTTTTGAATTTTATGTAATGATACTTTCCTGAAGGAAATGTGTAATTATATGTTCTAATATTGTGTAAAATGTGACAAAATAAGTTAATGAAGCAAAAAAAATGTGTATTTTACAGTTTTTTTTATGATTTGCTAATGATTTTAAAAAATTCACGGCCGAGACAGCCGATTCCCGCGACGTATCGCCCATACGTCCCGATATCGCGACCGATACCGCTATTTAAAACTATGCTTCTATCTACGTCCATAACATTTTTGAATTTTGCAAACAAAACCTGGCATTACCGGTCAATGATTCCGATACGAGGCACCTTGGAGGCCCGAACTCTAACTGGCATACCCCGAAACCTCATCATTTGCGTAGGAGCCATCTCCAAAGCAGTATCCGGAAATATTGCATATTGCTCCGTGATCCCAAAATCATGTACATAAGTTGGGCTATTAATGGAATATATGGAAACATCCTTTTGCTTAGAGCCATTGGAATCAAATCGAAAGTATGTCAAGTAAGGGAACACGGGGAAGCATCGATATGCAAAAACTTCTCCAGTTTCTTCATCCATCTTGGGATGAGCAGTCATGTTCACCGGTGCCTTGCCGTCAAAATCATGTCTTCCTATCGTCTCAATATCGCCTTCTCTGGTTATTTTGATGGCATACGGAAGATCAGTTTCCACCATGGCAAATAGAGTATCAAAGAAAAATTTCAAACTTGTATTGGCCAAACCAAATCCGTTAGTTAGACTTATTTCACCCGTCATAGCCCTTTTTAGGGCGACAAGTCCACGACCAAAGTCGCCGAGGCCATAGAAACCGGAGAAGAAGTTCGGTATCATAGGGAAACCGGTCTCGTGCTCAAGCTTATATTTGTATGTCTTGACATACCGGCTACAATATGTGGCACGGCCTTGTGATAATAAAATCGAATGGAGCATGCCATCACCTTCAAAGAGGTGGTGAGGCCCAATAGGTTCATGTTGAGGGTTTGGGCCATTGCGAATGTAAACTCCGTTGAGGGAGAGCGGAAGCTCTCCCTCCACCACCAAGCACTCTGTGGGGGGCATTTCGTCAACCGGGGAGAAATTCCCGGTTAGCACGACTTTGGGGTCGACAGAGGGGTGGAGTGGTGGGTTGGGAATTAGCTTAGCGGCTAAAGTGGCAAGGAAAGAGACTAAAGTGTGTGTGGATTTTGTGGCTTTTTTTGTGATGCTTGAGTTGCATTGATGTGAACCAGCTTTCTGAAAAAATGAAGAGGTTGGTATTAATTTCCCTGGTTTGGGGGTTTGAGCCACAACCTTGAAGGGCTGTGTTTGCTGGGGCAACATAGTCTTTGCTGGAAAAGAAGGGACGGAATACATGGTTGTCTCTCTCTAGCGCTTTGTGTGTGTGTGTGTGTGAGAGAGAGAGAGAGAGAGAGATTTTTTATTAATGAAATAAGTCCCTTATTTATAGGCTAGCTACTACTATATAGAAACGTTCGTCCTGTACGGGTGAGTGATTACAAGAGATTAATCAAAACTTGCCCAACGCAAAGCAAGCCCTCTTGGTGACATAGTTATGATATAGGAAAATTTTAAAATCAGTCCACTGCCACTAACATCCTTTGTTGAACGGTGATAGTGTATTTTTATTGGTAAGAGTGGAAATTAAGAATACACTTGTCGGCAAATTACACTCTTACCAGTTAAAGAAGAGTCTAAGTCACAGTTCAGTGGGCTGACACTATAAGAATCCAATGATATATTATTGGTTATAGTACTGTGTAGGAGTAATATACTTTCTATTTAGGGGCTCCACTGTACATTTATTTATTGTTATAATCTAAATTATTTACTGCTCCCTCTGTCTTGAATTTGTTGTTCATTTACGGGTATGCGTGCTATTTTTCAATTACTTGTATGTTTCATCTATATTGTTTTTCACAGTTTTAAAAAAAATTTGTTTAATGAGAACTATCAAACAAGATCTATATTGAATATATATAATATTGTGTATTGGAAAACATAATCAGTTTTTTGAGGTGTAGTGAATAGTAAAAGTTCACAATAAATATGGGACGGAGGAAGTACTTTTTAAGGCCCACAGAACAGTGTATTCACGCAAAAAAATCGGTTTGAGATATCAAAAGATATGTCGAAAATTGAATTTTGGTTTATAAAATAAACGGTCAATAATTTTAAAGTTAAACTACCAATTACAATTCACTTTATAAACCAAAATTAAAATTTCAATACATACCTATTAATGTCCGATTAAACTGATTATTCGCGAACTGATTAGGGTTAATAACCTATTTATTCTGCTACTCGTTGAAACCCAAGTTCGGCCTTCAAGGGCTGATCGCATCATACAACAAATTGGTTTCCACAAGCTCTACGATATAAACGATTCAGATATATAATAAATGTACAATGAAACCCATAAGGATAGTAGAGGAAAATCCATTGTTTACACCGCGCGCAGGTGTAAAGAGTATCTTGTAATTCGAAAATAATGATGCAAGTCAACGGTCAGCCACAAAATGTTGGAATGTGTAGTTCTCCACCGATATGGACTTTCTTTGGTTGATTGGGCAGGGCAGAGGAGTATTTCGTTGACATTGTCATTATATGCCGAAAAAGAAAAAAAAAAATCCTTTTTTGTCTCTCTTTCCTTAAAAAAAAAAAGAAGAGCTAAATCTCTCTTGCCTCCTTTTCCTCCATCTTGATATAAAGAGTTTATGTTACCCCCCCAAAAAAAGATATAAATAGTATAGATATTTTTTCTCTCTGCCCACATGAAGTAGAGAAATGGTAAAAGGAAGTTTTAAAAATTTGGTGAAATGATACATTGGATTTCTTTCATTATTATGCACTACTTTACAAGTTCAGATAAATAATAATGCACGATGAGACCCATAAAGATTGTGGCGAAATTTAATATATTGTAAATAATTAATGATGCCGGTCGTTCCTTGCCTTTGGGGTCATTAATACGAAAATAATTGTGCAGGTCAGCGGTCAACCACAAGATAATGCATGTGTACCGTTGAACCAAAATAATGCATGCGTACCGATATGGACTTTCTTAGAGCAACCGCAGCCCTACACCAAAGGACTTTCTTAGAGCAGCCGCAGCCCTACACCAAACTCAGAACCAAATTTAAAATTTGGGTAAGAACACCCAAAACCAGCCTCTAGTTCTTGCATCAAACCCATACCAAATTGAGTTTTACTCAAATTTTTACCCAAATCAAGGGAGAACCAAATCCTTACCCAAATACCAAACGGCTAGTTTTGGGTGGTCGGGGGTGGTAGGTGGTGGTGAGTGACGGTGGAGGTGGTGGAAACAAGCATTGGTGGTTGTAAGAGCAGAGAGGTCAGTTGTGGAGTGTTGGCGAGGGCTATCAGAGGGTCGTCGAGGTGTGCTCCGATGGTGGCGGCGGGCAAATCTGGGATTTAAGTCGCCATCTGAGTTTAGAGTTTCCAAATCTGGGATTTAAGTCATCATCTGGGTGTGCTCCGACAGTGGCGGCAGATGGTGGGCGACAGGTGACGGAGAAAGATTGGGTTAGGGTTAGGTCAGACGACGGTGGCTATGGCGGTAGTGGTGGTCTACGGTGGTGGAGAGAGAAAAATGGGAGAGAAATTGTTTTTGATTTTCTTTAAAGTCAAATTTGAGAAAAAATGATGTTGATGACTGGAGAGGGTCTACCCAAATCAAGCTTGTTACTCAAATTTAAGTAAAAATTTGATTCTGAGTTTGGTTCAAAGCTGGAGTTGCTCTTAGGTCGTTGATTAGGCAGAGGAGTATTTCGTTCACACGGTCATGAACTGCAAAAAAAAGAAAAAAGAAAAAATAAAAAATAAAAAAAGAAAATGCACAGCAGCACAGGAACACATACGAACGGAGGGAGTAATTGACTTTGCATCATCGACCTAAAATAATTGTTCAGGTCAGCGGTCAACCACAAAATAATGCATGTGTACCGTTGAACCAAAATAATGCATGCGTACCGATATGGACTTTCTTAGGTCGTTGATTGGGCAGAGGAGTAAAGATACGTGCACAGATGCACGTGTACAGACGGCGCACCGACGCCGTCGTGGGTCCCATTCAGTCGATCCGAGCCGTTCATCATTCTCAAAATCAAATTCCGAGTGGGCATACGCGGGAATCGAGGCAATCGGACGGCTGTATGAGTCAATCCAAAATCACCCCATTTCATTCAAAATTTCTTGAATGAAATGGGGTGATTTTGGATCGAGCTCATACAGCCGTCCGATTGCCTCGACGACATTTAGATGTAAGGTATCTTTCGTCTAAGGGTGTGCTCTTCAATTGATTTTTGAAACATAAAATCTCACATTTTATGACACTCCAATCTCAACACATAAAGTGTAAAAGTGATTTTATGAGATTTTCATAAAATCCTCCTAAAATCTATAGGAAAACCACTACATTTTATCATTTGGGAAAACAACTTCATTTTATCACCCCTCCATAAAATGTTCATTTTATAAGATTTTCATAAAATGCGCCTAAAATCTATAGGAGAACAAGGCCTAACTTATAAATAATTGAATATGTCACATAGAATTAATTACGTGGAATCTATCACTCGATAGCAGTCGTATGTTTCTATATCAATGTATACATGATATTTATTTATTTTTTACCTCTTTCTATGTGTCAGAAAAAATAATATGATCCTGCTAAATATATAATCTGAGAAACAAAACTATTTTTTTTATATTCTGAAGTGCAATAAATTGACTTGCACACACATTGCGTGTATGCTGGCGTTTAGTATATAGATAATTAATTACTCAATTGAAAACGTGCATGTGTAGGCAACTAGGCATGGAGTTTGAAAAAGAAACGCGTTGATAAGAAAAGAATCCCGAATTAAGATTGCAAGGCAACCGAAGTAATTAATTTTTTTTTTTTTTTTGTGCTCGGCAACCGATTTAATATTTTACCGGAGGAGTAAGATGGAGTTTAGGCAACCTGGAGAGGAGCCCATGCAGAAAGAATATTTCTGTTGGAAAAAGAGCCACTTAGCCAAAAATCCAAAACATTTGACATTTTTAAAGGGGAGGACAATGTACTTTTACAATCAAACATAAAGACAATGGTGATCCATGATTACTAAAAAAAATAACAGAAACTCTTACCTCGGCTAACCACCGTCCACCGCCCCACCTACCCCACCTCCAGCGACTACTTCCTATGACCAAAAAATTAGTGAAATGTTGCTAATTTAACTTCTAATTTCGTACACAAAATTCAAAAAAAAAAAAAAAAAACAACTCCTACCACCTGCCGACCACCAGCCCATCTCCTGTGACCAAAAAAATTAGTGAAATGTCACTAATTTTTAAAACTTCTAATTTCATACAAGAAATACGGAAAAAAAAAACCTACCTCACCACCACCCCACCTCTAGCGACAAAGAAAAAAAAAAACTAGTGAAATGTCACTAATTAAAAAAAAAACAACTCCTACCTCCGGCCGACCATCACCCCTACCTTCGCCGACCACTTCTGGCGACCAAACAAATTAGTGAAATGCCACTAATTTTGTACAGGAAATTTTAAAGAAAAAAATAACAAAAAAATAACTCCTACCTCCGGCTGACCACAACCCAACCTCCTCACCACCTTTGACAAACCACTTCCGGCAACTCAAAAAGTTAGTGACATTTCACTAATTTTTAAAAGTTCTAATTTTGTACCAAAACTTGAAAAAATCACAAACTAGTCAACTCCTAAAACTAGTGACAACTCACTAAACTTCATAAAAACTAAAGAAATCAACAAATAAAGCTATTTTGAATCTAGTGATAAGTCACTAAACTTCATACCTAGTTTAAAACAAATAATTTCGTACATAAAAAATTAAAATAAAATCAACACAACCTCCGACTAACCACCACACCACCTACAGACCACTTCCGGCGACCCAAAAAGTTAGTGACATTTCACTAATTTTTAAAAGTTCTAATTTTGTACAGAAACTTGAAAAAATCGCCAACTAGTCAACTTCTAAAACTAGTGACAGCTCACTAAATTTAAAAAAAGCTAAAGAAATCAACGAAAGCTATTTCAAATCTAGTAACACTAAACTTCATAACTAGTTTATAACACCTAATTCCATTATTATCAGATGGACAAGTGAGAGATAGCATCAGTGGGGACAACTTGATGGACTCGGCCCAATCTGAAGAAGCCCAAGATATACCTGATGCTGGGTTGGAGGAACTACAGAGGAATCATGAAGTAGACACCTTTGAAGATAGCCACATTCCAATTCAAGCAACGGTTAAAGGAGGAAAAGGGAAAAAAAAAGAGAAAAACCATTGATAAGATTCTAGATTTCTCAAAGGTTAATTCATAGAACAAAAGGGGGGGTAAGAATAAGAATAAGTGCGTGGTGCTGAGATCAGCTGTTGCCGCTGCTACACTGTCTGCTTCTATCTCTTCGGATGGTATCAACAACAGAAACAGAATCGTGCTCAACGAAGCTCAAACCATTTGGGTAATGAACAAACTCCACGGAATTGGTTACGATGGAGATGAGAACGAGGTCATAAGTAAAATTGCCGAAATGATAGATCATGATAAGGAAAAGGCTGCTGCCCTTTAGGATGCCTCTTGATTATGTCATGGATCGTCAGAGGTTTAAGTAAGCAGGAGAATAGAGGTCTGGTTGTTTCATAGCAAGCCTGGGGTGCTAGATTTGTTGGAGTAGATGGGTTGCATTTTATTCTTTATCTTTGGTTTTCAGCGGTTTTGGTTTTTTCCTTGGCTGGTGTGGTGGTTTTTTGGGTGTTTGGGGTCTTCCTTTGCCGGAGTGGGTGAGTTTTGTGTCCTTTTTGAGTCCTTAGTATGTCCAGTCCTTACCATCATTTTTGGTTCTGTGCTGCTGTCTTGGTTACTACTGTTGTTTTGGTTCTGTACTGCTGCTTTTGATAATTGATAGGCGCACAATATCACAGATATAAGCGCCTAAGTAGGGCGAATTAGCGCATTAGAGGCGCGATTTATTCCATTTTCCGCTTGATGCGGTGTTGTCTTTTGTTTTGGTATTTTTGTGTTCGTTTTGTAGGAAACGGGCCGGAGGGCCACGTAAAGTGGACACATGACATTGGGCATGCTGGGAACTGGTGGGGCCCAAGAAGGGCGAGCAAACAAGCTTGAAAAGCATTTTAAAGGTGTCTGCAAATACATATAACTTATGAGTATCACTAACCGTAATCAAATAGTTATCAATACGAAGTAATTAAGAGATGGAAGCCTTGCATCCAGAGCCGGCCCCGATGTTTTGGTTGCCCAAGCCCGACTACTAGCTTGGTTGCCCATTTACTATTATGTTATAAAATATAATCTCTAAGCAAACTCTTAATATCGGGTTCACTACATCTTCAAGAGTTCTTTAAAAAAAATTACAAATTTACAAAAATTCAAGAGTGAATTTCACTTATAACCCTCAACCTTTGCATAGTTTTTCTATATTGTCCTCAAACTACAAATTTCACCCATGTCATCCTCCAACTATTGATTTCTATCCCATTGAGTCCAATTGCTAACTGCCGTTAGAAAAATGGATGGAAAGTTGCACATGTGCAACTCACGTGACCTACTAAAAGAATATCTAGGGGCATTATTGGCAACCCCTGTCCATTCTCTTCCCATTCCAACATTCAAGAACACACACACACACAGAGAGAGAGAGAGAGAGAGAGAGAGAGAGAGAGAGAGAGAGAGAGAGCACTGTATATACATAAAGGAGGAAAGAACAGAGTAAGAGTAAAATCCCCCTCGAAAGAAGCCTTCTACCTCTCCGGCGCCGTCCATCGAATGCGATCTCTAAGTTTCTTGTTTGGCTTTAATTTTCAATCATTCTGTTCTTCTCTGGGTTTGGGTTTTTAGGGTTTTCAAGAATCGATTCAAACCCAGGACAGAGCATATATGATATGAACACTGCAATAAGTGATTCTTAAACAAAAAAATAGGACCACATTAACCTAGAACAGGGCATTCTCCTACTATTCAAGAATCTGTTAATTTTATCAGTAATTCTCCTTTTCTTGTTATTTCTCAATCTAACCAAAGAAACTCTAAGAAATGTAGCTCTCACTCGATTACCCATTTCGATTTCCATATAAGCAGTCGAATTCCTAACAGAGCCTTAACCAAACTGGGCTTTCAAGCATTAATTCAAAACAAACACAACCAATCTAATGGAAAAAAATCAATCAGTAAATAAAATCAACATAAAAAATCACTGGGTATTTATTTACTAATAATCTCATCAAACATGGGGTTTCAAGAATTAATTCAAAACAAACACAACCAACACACTCTCTATATATATATTGTAAGGACCCGTAATTTTACACAATTTTTCCGGAATAATGTTGGGTAAATGTGAGGAATTGAATTTTGATTAAGAGAGGTCAATTTGATAGTGGTAGAATGCATTGGGTGTATTTAAAGTACATTTGAAACTTTAGGAGTGAAAGTGTAAAGGGTAGGGGCATATATATATGAGTTATTCTTTCATTTTTGCAAGAAAATCAGCCCCTCTCTCTTCTCTCCTCTCCTCCATTTTTGCTTGCTCAAAGCTCCAAAATTCACCAAACCTTCAAGACCCACACCTAAAATCACCTCCTCTACGCGTATTGAAGCTCGTATCGCATTCGTTTCGCATCTAATGCTCATATTTCGGGTTGGAGCTCATTGGAGGCTAGGGCTTTCATTTTCTCACTCAATTCAAGCTCAAATCTTGAGGTAGGAAGATAAATTCTACTCCCTCTAGTTGTATTTATGTGATGTGTAGCATATATCTTGTTCTTGTTGCTCAAATTCATCTAATTCATCATTTGCTCTCAAATGGGTTTGTTTGAGCTTGATTTTGTGATCTATGATTTGGGTAATTGTTTGATGCAATTGATTGTTGATTTACCCTCCCTTGATGTCCATTAGTTGCTCCACATATCCAATTTTTGGCCTAAAACTTCATATATGCACTTGGATTGAAGTTTCATGTTTTGAGAAAAACCCGCAGAAAAGCTGGGTTTTCCCAACCGGTCGTGCAAAAATCTCCAACTTGTTGGGCGCTTTTGAAAATTTCACACGGATCTGTCTCTGCCCAACCAGTTGGGCAAAAACCACCAACGGGTTGGGCTTTTCTGAAAAATTGTGTTTGTCTCTGTTTTGGTCCAACCAGTTGGGCAAAAACCTCCAACTGGTTGGGAAACGCTAAAATATTATATTTTCATCCCTTATCCTTCCCTTGAATATTGGACACAGCGTACGTCACTCCAACTTTATTTTGGCATCATTTGGGTAATGTAAAGAGTTTCTTTGACTTTTCGATGCAAATGCTAAATTTTGGGACAAAATGTAAAGTTTTGAGATGAGTTTTGAATCAAAAGTATTTTATGGATAAATGTGAACTCTAGGGATCACCCGTTTGGTGTCCCTAGCCATGGGTGCACGGAGCCCGCGAAATCCAGCAGGGGTGCACGGAGCCCATGAAATCCGGCAGGGGTGCATGGAGCCCACGAAATCCGGCAGAGGGATACTTCCCTATTAAATTGATGAATGTTTTTCTCATAAAATGTTGGAAATGACATATTTGAGTTGAATTTGGAATATTTGGCGAAAATTGAGTTTTTATGTACAAGTATGAAGATTTGGCAAGTACTTGGACTTTGGTTGGGTACTTAAACTTAGTTTGGGACACCTAGACACATTTTAGACACGTGAACACATTTCGGGTACTTAGTGGTTGAGTTAAAGCTTTTCTTTCATCCTAACCTTATATATTGGTCGTGTCCACCACTATACTCATTCATTATGCATGTATCATGTTTATACACCTAGCGTTAGTAGAATAGTTTTACTACTGGGCTAGTGAGCTCAACCTATCAATTTTCAGGTACTCGGCATGGAGCATGAGATGGGTTGCTTGTGAAGTGATGCATACATGGAGCTTGTACATGCACAAAGTTATTTTCCCATCTTTGTCTAATATTTTTGAAAGATGGTTTTGTAACTTCCATATGTTAATCCTTTTGACTATTTGGGCCAACGTAATAACTTTTAAACTTGGTATTTATGCATTCGGGCTATGGTCGCTAGTAGTTAGAACCCGTTTATTTGTATTAGTGAGAATGTAT